>JAINVK010001249.1:30000-227486 GCA_030068075.1 Paguma larvata
TGGTCACGATCTCACGGTGCGTGGCATCGAGCTCCGTGTCGGTCTCTGCGTGGACAGTGCAGAGCCATCTGCGTCTCCCCTCCCCTCTCTCTCGTTCGCAAAATAAATACCATTGAAAGAAAGTTGAATGTGAGATTATTATCCGACCCGGCCCTCCCGCTCTTCGGTGCGTCCCCAAGGGAAATGAAACCACGTGCTTCCACCAGCCTTATGCCCCGTGACGGCAAAAACGTGACAACGAGGCAGCCACCCATCAGCACGTACACGGATGCGCGAAGTGTGCTCCCTCCAGACCGCGGAAGGCACCTCACGGCAAAGCGGAAACACACAGGGAGGCGCCTGAGAAACGCAACGACCCTCCGGAACGTTCCGCCCAGGGAGAGAAGCCAGTGGCCCGTGGCCACGTGATTGCATTTCTGTGAACCATGAGCGCGGTTGCCGAGGGCCGGACCTCGGGTGGGTGGGGGCGAGGTGCGCGCCCTGGTGGCAAATCGGCTGCGGTTTCTTTTTCAGGGTGACGGAAATGCTTCAGTATTACGTTCTGGTCACACTTGCCCGACGCCGTGAATTGACAAGAAAGCGTCCAATCGTTTTCTCAGAAGGAGTGCGTTTCGTGGAGAGTCAGTGACACGGCATCTTGGCTGAAAGACATGGAACGGACAAGTTACCGTTTTCAGGTGCACATTTTAGCGGCTTTGAGCGCATTCACCACGTCGGGCGACCATCTCAGCCATCAGTTCCGGAATGTTCCATCTCCCAAACTGAAGCTCCGTCCCCAGGAGACGCTGAGTCCCCACCGCACGTCCCACCCCCGGCCCCACCGTCTCCTGTCTGTCTCCATGCACGTGACTCCTCTGGGGACCCCGTGTACGCGGAATCCCACGGTGTCCGGCCTCTGCATCTGGCTCATGTCACGGATGTCACCTTGTTGAGGCCCTTCCACGCGGTCACGTGGAGCCCAGCCCATGCGCCAGGCCGGCGGGCACCAAGGAGGCGGCCGGTGTACGGACAGGAAGGCGAGTTATCCACACAGGGGTCAGCGGAATTGGAGGAGGGACACTGTCAGGCGATGCCTGAGAAACATTTATTGAACAAGTACTACGTGAGAAAAATTGCAACAGGCGACGCAGGGATTACGGAATCGAAATGGGACACGGGACGTGTGTGCGGAACAGTGACAGGAAGCAAGTCCGCACGACGGGGCCTCGACGCTCACACCCGGAGGAGAATGGGACAGTGGACGAGGGACGTGCCTGTGGGGACACAGCCGTGAGCCCCTGGTCCCTGCACCCTGTGGGGACACGGCCGTGAGTCCCTGGTCCCTGCACCCTGTGGGGACACGGCCGTGAGCCCCTGTGGTCCCTGCACCCTGTGGGGACACGGCCGTGAGCCCCTGTGGTCCCTGCACCCTGTGGGGACACGGCCGTGAGCCCCTGGTCCCTGCACCCTGTGGGGACACGGCCGTGAGCCCCTGGTCCCTGCACCCTGTGGGGACACGGCCGTGAGCCCCTGTGGTCCCTGCACCCTGTGGGGACACGGCCGTGAGCCCCTGTGGTCCCTGCACCCTGTGGGGACACGGCCGTGAGCCCCTGTGGTCCCTGCACCCTGTGGGGACACGGCCGTGAGCCCCTGTGGTCCCTGCACCCTGTGGGGACACGGCCGTGAGCCCCTGGTCCCTGCACCCTGTGGGGACACGGCCCGTGAGCCCCTGGTCCCTGCACCCTGTGGGGACACGGCCGTGAGCCCCTGTGGTCCCTGCACCCTGTGGGGACACGGCCGTGAGCCCCTGGTCCCTGCACCCTGTGGGGACACGGCCCATGAGCCGCTGGTCCCTGCACCCTGTGGGGACACGGCCGTGAGCCCCTGGTCCCTGCACCCTGTGGGGACACGGCCGTGAGCCCCTGTGGTCCCTGCACCCTGTGGGGACACGGCCGTGAGCCCCTGGTCCCTGCACCCTGTGGGGACACGGCCCATGAGCCCCTGGTCCCTGCACCCTGTGGGGACACGGCCGTGAGCCCCTGGTCCCTGCACCCTGTGGGGACACGGCCGTGAGCCCCTGGTCCCTGCACCCTGTGGGGACACGGCCGTGAGCCCCTGGTCCCTGCACCCTGTGGGGACATGGCCCGTGAGCCCCTGTGGTCCCTGCACCCTGTGGGGACACGGCCGTGAGCCCCTGGTCCCTGCACCCTGTGGGGACATGGCCCGTGAGCCCCTGTGGTCCCTGCACCCTGTGGGGACACGGCCGTGAGCCCCGGGAAGGCTGCGTTGTGCCAACAGCAAGAACGAATCGCTCACACCCAGGGTTCCGTCACGTGGGTTCACCGAAGCCACCACGCACCTGCGTGTCAGGGCCACGGCGGCCACGGCACGCCCCCACGGCTGGCCACGCACCGGGGCTGAGGCGGGAGCCAGCCCTTCCGGGGAGGCAGCCAGAGCTCGGGCCCGGGTTCCCGCGACAACACCTCCCTGAGAGATTAAGTCCCGATTTGTTCCCATCATCTCGGCTTCGTCCCTGACGGACGTCTTCCTGACAGCCGGTGCCGCCGCCGATTAGGGCCCCGCCGGGACGCACACCCGCCCGCCTTCTGATCACCTCCCGCCAGACGGCACGGCGCCCCCGCCCCACCCCGCTCCGTAAGGGGAGCGCGGCGGCTGTGACTCGCGTTGACGAAAACAGAGCTGACATGTTTACATAATTGGTGATGCGTCTCCCCGTCCTCACGTCTCTTCCCCTGCTCATTAGGCAGCCGTGACACCACGCGGGTCCCGTCGCCCGGAAATAAGAGAGAGGCAAACGCACAGGTGCAGCCACGGCGTCTGTGCCTCCGAAATCCTCCCAGACGTGAGAGCCGGCCGCCCCCTTTCAAGCCGGCCCAGCGTGCGTGTCCCCGCACGTTAATAGTAGGCCAGAAGGCCACAACCAGCTGGGGCAGGACCCCTGAGATCCAGGCGGGGCAGGGCCCCTGAGATCCAGGCGGGGCTCACAGCCTGAGGCAGGACTCGAACTCATGAACTGTGAGATCATGACCTGAACCGAAACCAAGAGTCGGACGCTCACCTGGGCGCCCCAACTCCCTCTTGCATTTAGTAGAAATTATTCTTCCTTAGCATCAGGAAAGTACCCGAGTACCTGAGTACTCTCGTCTCTGTGACTGTGAAAGGAGGGTGGGCGTTTATAAACCAGGAGAGACATGCGCACAGCTTTCTAGAATGTTCCAAGAGCTGCAGCCCATGTGCACAAAAGCCCACAGCTCCAGCCTCCGGTGGCTGTTGCAAGTTACAGAGACGCCCCGATGGGTGTGGAGGAGGGAGACTCAGACCTCAAAGGCCGGGCTGAGGCTCAGCACTGGGGAGGGGTTTTGGGTGGGCACAGCCTGCAGCCCCCCAACGATTCAGCGTGAAAACTTCCAGCTGCATCCCCTGGAAATCCCCCCCCGGGTGATTTAGAACAAACCACTTTGAGGGGCGCCTGGGGGGCTCAGTCGGTTAAGCGTCCAACTTGAGCTCATGATCTTGCGGGCTGTCAGTTCGAGCCCTGCGTCGGGCTCTGTGCTGACGGCTCGGAGCCTGGAGCTGCTTCCGATTCTGTGTCTCCCTCTCTCTCTGCCCCTTGCCGCTCACGCCCTCTCTCTCTCTCTCTCTCTCTCTTTGAAAAATAAATAAGCATTAAAAATTTTTTTAAAAAGGCACAAGAAAGAAAGCACTTCGAGGTGCCCCAGTGGTACCAACAGACGCGGAGACGGAGGGGGATCCAGCACCTGCGCAGGGAGCCGCGGTCCGACCTGGGCGTGAAGATGCCGTAACTTCTGCCGGGCGTCTGTCGGCTCCGAGACTCCGGCAAATGCTCGGGCGGCAGAAACTCTGCGTCAGGGACTGAGGAGACTTGTCCCCGGTCACCCCCAGGTGTACGCGCAGCCCGCCGCTAAGCCCTGCTTCCCTTAGCCAGAGCTGGGTGGACGCAGAGCTAAGAATCGCCGAGCTAATAATCTCCAGTTATTCTAGTCCCCAAACGAAAGTCGAAATGCCTCCTTTCCGGTCTTTCATGTTCTTCTATTTTTGCCGTCCCTTAACATAACGATGTATTTGTTTGCAAGTATCTTAGACTTTCAACACGAGCCCGCTGAGCGAGCACAGACGTAACGTTTTTATGTGTTATTCCAAGCGGACGAAGCTTCTAGAGAATTCCGGATCATATTTCAGCAAAACGGGGACGAGAGAAAAAAAAAAAACCTCTCCTTCCTCAGAAACACCTCCCCTCTGCTAACACGACTCTGTCGGATTTTTTTTTGCTCCCTCTTCCTCTGTTGTGTTTTGATATTTGAGCCACGGAAATAACGCAGAGGGACACGGAGACCATTCCGGCTGTCCCCGTCTGTGACCCACGACAACGAGCCCATGGCCTTGGGGCAGGCGGTTCCTCGACGCCTTACCCCCCAGTCCTGCCCACCGAACACACGCGCACGCAGCAACACAGCCGCCGTCCTCCGGGAACTTCCAGCCACGTACCCGCTTCCGCTGGGTCTAGGACCGGATTTGTGTTCTGCCTTCCTGGCCTCCTAACCTCCCCGGGACCGTTCTTTCCCCGTCTTCTGTGCTCAGCATGGCGGCCAAAGCTGAGTGCGCCTGGGGGTGTGGACACGTTGATTTGTGTTCGAACGGCAGCCCTCCACTTGTGAATTCCAGCCCACGGCTTTTTACTCAAAAAAAAAAAAAAACAAAAAAACAAAATTCTTTAACTCCTGAGAGGCGTTGGGCCCTCCCTGCACCCCGTCGCCCGCTCGAGCCGCGGACAGACCGAGTAGACCGTGCATCACGAATATTCAGAGTAAATCGCATTCGCCGTGACTTCCCCATCACGCCCGCCTCCGCGAGCAAGGGCATCGGAATGCAACCCGCTGAGCCGAACTCACAGGGCCACCGCAGAACGGGGCGGGGACGTCCTCGCGGTCGCCCGGGATGGACGCCGGACGCCAGGCCCGCCCTCCGCGAGGCGGGTTTGCCAAACACCCTGGGCGGGAGTATGTGTCCTGAGGAAGCCCGGCCCTTCCTTCCGGAGGGTTCCCGGCCCAGACAGGAGGGCGCAGAGGCCCCAGAGGGGCCGGCCAGGCTCCCCCACACCCCCGGAGGTGGCCGCGGCCTCCGGCTCGCCCCGGTCTCCCCGGCGAGCCGAGCCGCGTCCCCCCAGAGCGGCGGGGGACGCTCCGTCCGAGCTTTCCTTCCTGGTGCTTTTCACGCACGAAACCGCGAGGGGAGACGGTCGCCACAAATCAGCCGCGTGATTACTGCCTCCCTCCGTGGCCGCCCCGATTTGTTTTCTTGGCACTAAGTGTATTAGCTTTAAGGACGTTGTCTAGTTTTCCTTCCCCGGGAGATAAATTCGAGCGGAGGACGGCGGGGCCCCGGAGCCGGCTGGGCGGTCGCAGCGCCGACCCGAGACACACTGTCCTCTCCGGCGCCCACGCGTCGTAAATACGCAGCCGGCCACACGCCCGGAGGCCGCCGGCCCTGCCCTCCGTGGGGGGAAGGTTTATAATAGCAGCGCCAAGGCGGGGTCCTGTTACAAAAACGTCCTTCTTTGGGAAACGCAGCATGAAAGATAATTATAATTTAGCCGTGCCGCTCTGGGCCGCCCGCGTGTGCTGAACCGGCCGCCGGGAAATTGCTTCCCTTCTCTGCAAACCCGCCCCGTGGGCCGCGCGGCGGGGCTGCTGGGGGGCGGGGTGGCGGGGGCTCGGGGGGTTCCGTCCCGCCCGCCGAGGGTAGGAAGGTCCCCCCCGGCCCACTGGCGTCCGAGGACGGGCTCATCTCGGCCCCACCTCACGGACACGTCCGCACGGCCGTCTGGTCCCCAACCTACCGACATGTCCGGATAGCGGCCCGCCACGGAGACACGGATCGCGGGAACGAGTTATGTGAACAGAGACCCAAGAACCAAAAGTCGCATTCACGTCCGCTGGGCGCGTCGCGGTGTCTCCATGACTCCGGACGGCCGACCATTGAGGTCCAAGCGGCCTCCACGTGGCCCGACCGTACCTCCATCCTCATGAAATTACGACTTCGCCCGAATCCCCCGCGGCTCACCCTGCGGTGCCCCGGACTCCGAGAACGGTGAAAACCCGTGCCCTCCACGTTCCTGCCCGTTCGGCGGCCTCCCAGAGCCGTGTCCTTGCACCTACGTCGCTTCCTCCCCAACCCGGCTTGGAAGCTGTTTTCAGGCAAAACCCGTGCTTTTGCCAAGCTGCCCGGACTCCCGCTTTCAACGCATAAAATCACCCTTTCTTTGAAAAGTTGCTACGAACATAAATGAAAATTAAAACTAAGGAAGTTGCTCCGTGGACTGTACGAAGACGGAGGACCCGATCGATGGGTCCTCGTCGATTTTCCGTTGCACGCGGCCACCCCGCGTGGGACGGTTTCTGCCTTTCCTCTTGAGGTGTATTTTCTCAGCCTACAAACGCGCCCTGTGAAGGTTCACGGACACTTGGGCGGTCCCCCCCTTGGTGCTCTGGGCAGCGCCGCTATGGACCTGTGTGCGCCGTACGTCTCCCCCGGCTCGAGTTTCCGGGCCCGTCTGTGACGCTCAGACCTCCGCGGTCATTTCGCACCGAGCTGCTTCTCGTTCTGGATATTTGGTGAGGTGACGGGGTGGTGCAGATTAAATCTGCGTTTCTAGGCAGCCCTGGCCGTCAGGAGCCCCGTCCGCGTCCCGTTTTCCCAGAAAACGGAACCAGAGCTTCGGGGAGAAATGAGTCCTTCGTCCCAGGGCCGGATCGGGGACAAACAGGAAGAGATCGCCGTGTCTGGACGCAACGACCTGAGATAAACGGGCTCTGGGAACCGGCTGGAAAAGTCGCCGGGGGCCGACGGGGGACACGCCGAGTATCCAACGGGAGGCAAGGGATATTTGCGACTGATCACGGCCCCCGGAAACAACGGACAGAAGCACCGGTTCTCGAATCCGCAGGGACCCTCATGTGTCACCCCCGGGGACAGCCACCGGGCCGTGTCCCTGCTCGCGAGAACAGTGGGAAGGAAGGACACATTCGGTCTGCTCGCTACAACCTCACGCAGCCCCCGTGGACTCGGGGTGGAGGTCGTCCTCGGACGAGACCCCTGGCGTGTACGTGTACCGGAAACGGCACGCAGGCCACGGTTTCCCGATCCCAGGTGGAGCCACGGGTTCAGGCACGGACCGTCCGTGGACACCAACCAGCTCTCCTTGGTGGCAGTGGTGGCCGGGGAACAGGTTATCACCATCGGGCTCCTCGCTGGCTGCAAACGGGAAACACACACCTGTTCATTGGGGCGGGGGGTGTCCAGGCTTCGCCCTGCCACCGATGACCCGAGCTCCCACGGCCCCCGGCATCGCCCGGACGAAAGTTCCAACCACGTCCTCAGGCTGACGTCCATGCCCAGGAAACAGAGGTGGTGAAGACAGCGCTGTTGGTTGTATATGTGCATGTTTCAGACAAACAAGTATATTTAATGGGATTTAAATAAGTCACTATTTATGTAGATAACTCGTATTGTGTATTATATAAAACCACAAATGTAGATAAAATATAAAGATTATATTTTATAATTTATTATATGTTTACTGTTCATATAAAACAGTATATTTAATATCATTCAAATAAAATTACTATTTATATAGTTAACTCAAATTTTATAACAAATAGAAAAATATACATGTATTAATGCATACATATGTTTTATAATTTATTTTATATTTACTGTTCATCTAAATAAGTATATTTGATATGATTCCAATAAATAAAGTTACAGTTTATATAGTTAACTCATATTGCATATAACTTATATATAAAATATAAATATATACAAACATAAAAATATAAATATTATATTGTGTAATTTATTATATATGTCATTTATATAAATAAGTATACTAAATATGATTCAAATAAATAAAGTTACTATTTATATGCTTAACTCATATGATATATATTGTATCTAATATAAACAAATAAATACATATAATATGTAAAAAGTAGATTTTATAATTTTTTATATATTCATGATTTTATATAAATTAGTGTATTTAATATGATTTAAGTCAATAAAGTTATTTATATAGTTGAGTCATGATATATAACTTGTATAAAAATATATAATATATATTATTAAATTTTATCATTCATTGTCTATGCAACTTTATATAAAAAGTATATGTAGTATAATTTAAATAAATAAAATTACCATTCGTATGTGTTTAACTCGTATGATATCTAACCTCTACATAAAATACAAATACACATAAAATGTATAAATATTATCATTTATTGTATATGTGTTTACTGTTTTAGACACATAAGTATGTGTAACATGACCTGAATGTCAAGCAAGATTTGTACACGTGGAAGTCTGTGTCTCACATGATAGACCCGTGTGCCACGTCCCGTGTACACAACCACACAGGCACTCCACACGCGCATGTGCGCGCACACACACACGCTGGCAGAATGTGGTTACCGGAGGCCCTGTCAGCGCTGTTTCGGGGTGTGTGCCCCTGGGGGGTGTTGTCCCCATTACAAGGTTTCGGCTACAAGAGCCACAGGGGGCTGCGGCGTCCGAGGGGCTGAGGCCACAGGCGCGCCACCAGGGCCTCGTCCCTGCCCTCCGCCTGCCCCTGGCAGACCGGTCACCCCCACAGCCCTGGGTAGAGACCTCAGTCGGTGTGCGAGGGTCTTCCCACCTGGACCCCGCCTCCTGTCCAACGACCTCCTCCCCACTCCAGAGCGAGCGGCAGTTTTTTCAATTTAATTTAATTATCCTTCCTGCCCTCGGCGGAGCCCGGACAGCTGGGCCTCCTGAGCCCCCCCAGCCCCGAGGACTCATTAAGCTTCCCTTCAGCTGCCGCTGGGGGATTGCGGGCGTATGCAAATCCCGCCGATTGGTATGCAAACGCGCTGGTCCCCCTCCCGAGGCCTCCCTGGCGCACCTGGCCCCGGGCCTGGGGGCCCAGCCTTGGCCGCCCCTCCCCCGCCCTCGCCCTCCCTGCAGCCCCGGAGACTCGGAGACTCGGGGAGGAAGGGCGCTCCGCGGCTGAAAGGCGGCTGCCATGCCAGGGGCGACGTGGCCCCTTCAAAACGTCGCTCACAGCACATCCGACCACAGCCACGAATGTCCCAGCCCAGCGTGGGCCCCGCACAGGACCCTGCCCCCAGGGGACCGCCTACCCACTTAGGTGCCCAGGCCCCAGCACACAAGGAAGACACAAGAGGGTTTAAGGGGGGGGGATGCTGGCCACAAGGCTGAGACAGGTCGTGCTGCGAACCGGAGCCGAGCGTGGCCGTGGAGGAAGGCAGGGGCCCGCGTCAATCCCGTCTTCTGCTGCGTGTGTCTCGGGAGAGACGGTGAGAGTGGACGGACGGACGGAAGGGACAGGATGGCGAAGTTGGGGAGGGAAACCGGATGCAGGCGTCAGGGGGTAACAGAAGCCCGTGGCTCGGCCGACAGGAGGGGCAGACGTGGCCTGAGGCCTGTGACCTGAAGGGCAGGAGGGGGCAGAACAGCTCAAAGCCAGTGGCCTGGGGGACAGCAAGAGGCAGGTGTGGCCTTGAAGCCTGTGATCTGGGGGACAGGTGGCGGCAGACGTGGCCTCGAAGCCCGTGGCCTCGGGGACAGTAGGAGGGGGCAGATGTGGCCTTGAAGCCAGTGGCCTGTTCACAGCAGGAGGCAGACATGGCCTCAAACCCAGTGGCCTGTTGGACAGCAGGAAACAGACGTGGCCTCGAAGCCCGTGGCCTGGGGGACAGCCAGAGGCAGACGTGGCCCGTCCGTGGAGGGGGCACAGTTCTGACCCGATGGCGCCTGCGTGGACCACGGACAGGGGCCCCAGTTGCTGGGAAGCATCGAGGGCTTTGAAGAGTCCCCACGACTCCTTCCGGAGCCTCCTTGGGACCGGTTCCCACAACGTGGCGTGGAGTCTCGCGTTGGGGACACTTGACTCGAGACCCCAGTAAGTGATGCCCTGCCCCCACCTGGGAATGCAGGGATGCCTGCCCCGAGGACCCATGTCCCTGTCCGCTCGCCCCAGGACCCCGCCGTGCCCCGAACAAAGCTCCCGGACGAACACAGCCCTCCGCCCACCTCTCGTTCCGCCACCAGGAGCCACAGGCTCAGCGGCAGGTCGAACCCAGTCCCACGGTCTGCACTTGTCCCTCGGAAAACTGCATGCCGGTCGCCCCGGGAGCCGGGTCCACGCTCCGTGTCCCTCGCTTCGGGGTCACGGGAACCTCTGCAGGCCCCAGGGCCACGGTGAACAAGCCACAAGCCACAAAATCACCAGCCGCTGTCTCCAGTTTCTTTACTTTTCGGGAACGACACTAACCTCCTCCCCTACTCCCTCCTCCTCCTCCCCTCCTCTTCCTCCCCCCTCCCCTCCTCCCGGCTGCATTGCCCTGGAAGTAAATCTGGTCTCCATCACGGGGACGGATGGGGCTCGGTGGTGTCACCTCCCCGGGGGAGGGGGCACGGAGGGGGGGTTCAGGGTTTGACCCTCGGCCACGCTGGGGCTGCCGCCCTGACCTCTGAGTGCACCTGTGTGTCCTGCAGCTGTGTGACCCCGTCTGTCCCCGCCGCGCCCGCGGCCCCCAGCCCGGAGCCCGTGACGGGGACGTGTCGCCTCCCGGATGAAAACTGAGCCGCCTCGCCTCCTCTCCGGCCGACGGGCAGCGTGGACTTTGATCTCCTGCTGTTGCTGCTTCCTGACAATGAAGCTGTTCCGTGAGCGGGGCTCACGCTCGCCCCTCCGCCCGGAGCATGGCGTGAAGACAGACGTCCCCGCCCGGCCACAGACCCGCGTCTGTCTTCCTCCGCGGACGGCGGGTCCCCTGCACGCGCCTCGGGGTCGCCGCTGTGGTCTTCAGAAGGCGCGGCGGGTCCTCGCAGCCTGCGTGGTGCCCGGCCGCCCGCCGTCCCGCTGCTGAGCCCACGCCAGGGTTTCCGGAAGCCGACGGGGCTCTTCCCGTGGGCGGTGACCCCAGGGCAGGCTGGGTTACAGACACCATCGTCCACCGAGCCATCGTCCGCAGCCCACATCTGTGTCCCCTCCCTGTGCAGGTGACCGGTCCTCAGCACGTCAGCAGAGCTGTACCCCCTCCCCGCATCTGCTTCCAGAACATTCTCAGCCGCGGTGGAGACCCCGTCCCCACGGGCAGCCGTCCGCCCCTCTCCAGCCCCGCTCGCCCTCCCTCTGTCTCCGTGGCCGTTTCGTGTTCCGTGCTCGTCCGTGCCGGCCATGTGGCCTCTCCCATCTGCTTCTCCCCCCGAGCATCGTGAAAGCTCACCCATGGCTGCTTCTGGAACCTTCTCTCGTCAGTCCTCTGGGGTCCACGCCCTGGACGGAGACGCTGGGGTACACGGTGACCCCGCGATTCCGTCTCCGGCTTTGCTCATTTTCGTCCCCGCGTGGCTTCACTTGTCCGTGACGTGGATCCCGTGGACGTCCGTGGACTTGTCGGTGAAATTCCATGGAGTTTCTGATGACAAACGGAGCCACTGCCGGGCGAAGGACCGCGTGCACCCCACTCTCCGATTCGTGCCCTGAGCAAACCCCAGCTCAGGGAACCCCCATCTGGGGAGCCAGACACTCCATCGGCAGGACCACAGTCCACGGGGCGGGCGCACCGGACAGGCAGAGGACAGCTCGAGCTTGGACCCGGAGTTGGGGGGTGGGTCCCTCGGGGAGAGGGGCCCGGACACGTGAGCCGGCACGGAGCCGGACGGCAGGAGGACGGCTGGGGTGGGGGAGACGATGCCCGCGGACACACAGGGACCCGACCTGCTCTGAGGCTGTCGTGGATGGAGACGGGGGCCCCCACACCCCAAAGCAGACACAGACGCCCCACCCAGAAGTGGTCGACAGAAACAATGCCGACCGGAATCTGTGGCATGTCAGCCACCCCGAGCCCGCTGGCCACGAGGACACCGGGGACAGGCACCCGCCATCCCCCCCGAGACTTGGAAGGGCTCCCTGTAGTGCCGGCTGAAAGGAGGCCCCCAAGACGTATGTCCCATTCCCAACCCCCCCCTGTACCTACTGCATTTGGAAACAGGGTGTTTGCAGACGTGAGTGAGGGAAGGGTCTGAGATGAGCCCGTCCTGGGTCCGGGAGGCCCTGAATCCAAGGACACGTGTCCTTGTAAGAGACAGAAGAGGAGACACAGACACAGAGGAGAAGCCACGTGAAGACGGAGGCAGAGACGGGAGGGACGCGGTCACCAGCCCAGGGACGCCTGGAGCCCCAGAAGCTGCAAGAGGCAGGAAGGAGCCTCCCATCAGCCTCAGGAGGGAGCACGGCCCTGCCCCGCCTGGGTCTCAGGGGTCCTGCCCCGCCTGGGTCTCAGCAGCCCTGCCTGGATCTCACTGGTCCTGCCTTCCCCCTGGATCTCTTGTTAGGACAGGGACACAGAGGAGAAGCCACGTGAAGATGGAGGCAGAGACGGCACAGACTTGGCCACCAGCCCAGGGACGCCTGGAGCCCCAGAAGCTGAACAGGCAGGAAGGACCCGCCCCTGGAGCCTCTGGACAGACCGTGGTCCAAATTCCCTTCTTGGCCTCATTGACCTGCTGTCCCCAGGGAGGGACGGGGACAAACACATGCCGACACACTTCTCCCCGGGTCACTGCACTTTGCTGACCTTATGGGTCACCTTAACCCAGCGCCCGGATGCGGGGACAGCTGGTCAGTGATGGCTCCTCTTGAGAATAGCGGGCCTTGCGTGGGGCCCACCCCGCCGATCGGTGTGGGGTCGCCCACAGGCTCAACCCACCGGCACTCCCGGGTCCCTCGAGACTTGTGTTTTCTATTTTATTCTCAAACAAAACAAAACAAACAAACAAACAAACAAAAAAACGAACGCGAAACAAAACAAAATAAAACAAAAAGCAAACCTGTCCTTTCTTTTTTTTTTTTTTTTATTGTCCCATTGGTTTCCATACGACATCCAAGGCTCCTCCCGACCAAGCCCCTTCTTTCAGAGGAGGCCTCCGCAGATGCTGCTCCAGCAAAATAAAAGGAGGGAGGGCACGTGGCGGGGGTGGGGACGGGAAGCAGCGAGCACCCAGATCGTGCCCACGGAAGCTCCCCTGGGAAGTGAGGGGCCGAGCCCAGGAGTCCCCTTGGCCCGAGCAGGACGGGATGTTTGTTCTGACCTGGGGGAGAAAGCCCGGCCAAGGCACGCGGAATGCATTGGGGGGGAGGGGGCTATTATCAGCCACAGGGAGAACACGGTGGTCACAGCCCCGTGACCAAACATGCACAAAACCGCTCCAAGCAAAGGGTGAGCGTCCACGTGACGAGGGTCCAGTGCAGGCCATCCAGCCACGTCCCGTGGAAACACGGAGGCCACGGTCCCAGGCACAGACACGGGGTGAGAGCCGGGCACCCACGCAGCTGCTCGGAGAAAGTTCCGGAGAGTTCTAGTTCCGCACGGGCCCGGACGGCAGCCTGCAACGAACCACCGCCCCGAAGTAGGGAACTTACAGACGGGCACCGACCCGAGGTCTCAGGCCGGGGAGGGGGCGGGACGGATGTCGTGGTGGGAACGGTCGCAGAGTGCAGGCAGGGACACGGTTTCCGTGTGGCTCGAGGGTGTGGCGACACCAGGTTTGCACAGCGGATAAAACCACATGCGAGTGTGCACACACACCTGTGTACAAGGTCAGGGCCGCGTGAACGCGGGTGTGCTCACTGTGACTTGGACTAAATATTTCCAACGTGTCCCCGCCGATCAGAACTGCACACGACACCACCCCCCGCGTGTCCCAAACTCTGTGAGCCTATAAGGTCGCCAAACAGTAAGAAAAACATAGACAAAAAATAGTTTGAAACATTTAAAACTGCATTCTACTAACTGACCCTTTTTTAGAGTTTATTTATTTATTTTGAGATAGAAAGAGGAGGAACAGAGAAAGAGAGAGAGAGACTAACAAACAGGGTGCAAGCCGTCAGCACACAGCCCGACACGGGGTTTGAACCCAGGAACCGTGAGATCGTGACCGGAGATGGACACTTAACTGACTGAGAAACCGAGGGGCCCCACTGATAGAACTTTTTATCTTTTACTGTTTATTTTAAAATTTTTAATGTTTATTTATTTTTTTAATCTTTTTTTTTTTAGCGTTTTTATTTTATTTTTGAGAGACAGAGTGAGCAGGAGAAGGGCAGAGAGAGAGGGAGACACAGAATCCGAAGCAGGCTCCAGGCTCTGATGAGCCATCGGCACAGAGCCCGATGTGGGGCTCAAACCCACAGACTGCGAGATCATGACCTGAGCCGAACTCGGACGCCCACCCGACTTAGCCCCCCACCCCCTGGCGCCCCTGATGAACTTTTTAAACGCACGTGCTGCTCCTGAGCAAAAGTCATACTTTACTGTGAAAACGAGGCCACGGTGAAATAAAGAACAGGGGGCCCAGAACACAACGGGAATGTAGTGACGGAAGTGACAGCATCCGGAGCCCCCGGGGGGGGAGGGGAGGTGGCCAAAACTGATGAGGGATGGGAAGGCCACGGCGCCAGCTGGGTTAATCACAGAAGTCTTCCCGGAGGAGGCGGTATTTGCCTACAGCTTTATGCCCTAAACACGGAGCCGCAGGGGACAAGTGCGGAGGACTCGGCAGTATTTTATGGGGAACAGGTGGTGCTCACACCCTGCTTGAAGGGGAAGACGGGGCCCCTGACTGGGAGACCGCCCTCGGTGGCATCATTCATTCATTCATTCATTCATGCCCCTATTCCTTGACCACATCCCAGGAGCCGGCTCTGGGGCCGCCCGAAATAAGACAGACACGACCGTACCCCCCTAGGGCGTCCGGCTAACAGGACCAGGACACAGTAAACACAGTAGGTGACACGCACGGTGTGCCACGTGGTCACGACGCGTGAGCCTAAAACAGGCTGGGACTGGGTGGGGATGCACGGTGCCCCAGAGGGGCGGTCTCCATTCGAAGAACTGAGACCCGTGCCGACTCCCAGAAACGACCAGAGTGAGGGGCGAGAAGAGCCATGTGGACATCTGAGAGGCGTTTGAGGCACACGCCACCGCCAGTACAAAGGTCCTGGGGCAGCAGGCGCACACACACTCCACTGGACGGACGCACACACCAGACGGACGGATTCACAGCCCCAAACAGACGCCTCCGCCTTCCCGCTGTCGCCCGCGGGACCCCCAGCGCGGGGGGCGGAAATGGTGCGGGGGCCTCGTGCGCGTCCTGCAGACGGAGCCCAATCACACAGCCTGATGCCAGCGCCGGGGCCCACGCGCCGAGGGCACGTTCTGACCTCCCGTCCGGGTCCCTCCCCCGGGGCCCAGGGCACGGCGCACGCCTACATAAACCCTTACTGTGCTTCTCCCTCAGTCGGTCATCCGTGGGCTCCAGCCGGAGACGCACCCGGGAAGACACGTTCCCTCCCCAACACCGTCCTCCCAGCCTGCCCGTTGGGCCGCTCAGCTCGGGACACCAGCGCCCCACGTCCAGGGTCCCCGCGTCCCAGGGTCGCTGCGTCCAGGGCGCACGCACGCTGGAGACCGTTGGCATCTGCGATGCGTCTGTGTCCTTTGCACACCCAGAGGAGACCCCGAGCGTTTCCCTTCACGAACCTGGTTTATGTCCCCAAAGCGTAACAGGGTGCGAACACATCTGTCACCTGTCTTTAGGAAGGAGACAGATACGTAGTAGATAATGATGGATGATCGATGGACAGACGGATGATGGAAAGGGAGAAAAAGAAAGAGAGAGAGAGAGAAAGGAAGGAAGGAAGGATGAAAGAAAGAGAGAGAGAGAGAGAGAGAAAGAAAAAAGAAAGAAAAAAAGAAAGAGAAAAAGGAAGGAAGGAAGGAAAGAAGGAAGGAAGGAAGGAAGGAAGGAAGGAAGGAAGGAAGGAAGGAAGGAAGGAAGGAAGGAAGGAAGGGAGAGGAAAGAAAGAAAGAAAGAAAGAAAGAAAGAAAGAAAGAAAGAAAGAAAGAAAGGAAGGAAGGAAGGAAGGAAGGAAGGAAGAAGGAAGAGAAAGCAAGAGAGAAAGAAAAGAAAGAAAGAAAGAAAGAAAGAGAAAAAGGAAGGAAGAAAAAGAAAAAGAAAGAAAGAATGAGAAAGAAAGAAAGAAAAGGAAGAAAGGAAAGGAGGAAGGAAGGAAAGAAGAAAGAAAGAAAAAGAAAAAGAAAGAAAGAAGAAAAGAAAAAAAGAGAAAGAAAGAAAGAAAGAAGGAAGGAAGGAAGAGAAAGAAAGAAAGAAAAGAAAGAAAGAAAGAAAGAAGAGAAAGCAAGAGAGAAAGAAAAGAAAGAAAGAAAGAAAGAAAGAAAGAAAGGGGAAGAGGAGGGGAAGGGGAACAAGAAGGGGACGGCCAGAGGCGACGGACGCGTGCAGAGGGAGCAGACTGACGGCCGGCGGGTGGACAGACACAGGGCTGGATGGAGGGACAGACGGAGGATAGACAGACGATACGCAGCTATGGTGGACGGGGGGATCGAGAAACGGGTGACGGCCTGATGGAGACAGATGACTGACGTGACGGGTGGGGGGGGCACTGGGCAGGGCCGGCGATCAGCGGTTGGAGCCCCGGGGAACTCGGGAGGCGGTGGCTCGGGTCGGCGTCCACGTTGGAAACACAGCCCATCTAGGCGCGGGCGTCTGGACGCGTCGTCTAGGAAGAAGCACGCGCAGGTTTGCACGCGTGCCCTCTGCCCGTCTGGGGCTCGCAAGGGCGGCGCCCCATACAGTCTGGCCGCCTCCTCAGGAACAAACCCGGTCCTTTCCGCCCTCCGCCTGCCGGCCTCAAGGTGACAAAGTGGCTGCCACCCCTCCGGGCATCGCAGCCGCATTCAAAGACAGGAGCGAGTAGGTGCAGAGTGAGAAAGGAAGCCACGACTTGGGTTGGTGGGGACCCTTGTGGGCCGCTCTCCGCCCTCGTCCCCTCCTCCTGTCTGCAGGGTGGACGTGGTGCTCGGGGACACGTCCACGTCACGCCCCGTCTGCAGCACGCGTCACACGGACGCGTCTTCGCTGGCTGTCCGGGCTCCGTCCACCCGTCCGGCCACCCCTGACCCGCGAAGCAGGCACGACCTTGTGTTTCATCGGAAAACACCTCAAGCCAGGACGTTTCACGCCATCGGCTCCCACGGGGACCCTGCGATTTTTTTTTTTTTTTTTTTGGTGCAGCGAAAATAAAAATTAAAAACAGCTGACATGTTTGTTTTTGGAATACAGGGCGTAACTTAGTTAATTACCCGTAAAACCCGGAATATAAAACAGACCGTCGGTCGTCGAAAGTACGGCCATTGATTTCTTCCCCCATTTTACACAAAGCGTTGCATAATTTATCCGTATTATTAATTTATGTCCCGCGTCCCTTCGGAAAACCTCGTAATTCCTCTCCAACTTTGGTGTCTTATTAAACATTCATAATCGCCCTCGGAGGAAGGGAAGAGGCAAATATTATTATCTCATCAAACAATTTCTCCGTAAAAATCTATAATTGGAATAAAACGCGATTTCCAGCAGCCCAGTCGCGCCGGAGAGAAGGAGCGACCCGGAGACGGGGTTCCCGGGACTCAGCACGAGGTACGCGGGGCTGCGACGTGCATCCTGGCCGGCCGTCGCTCGCACCTGCTGGCTGCCCGGTGACCCCCGCTCCCTGCCGGCGGGCCGGGGCAGGGGTCGGGCGGCCGAACGCGGCCCTCCGGGGACCTCGGGGCCTGCGGGTCGCCCGGGAGGAGATCCCGAAGGCAGGGGGTTCGTGCTCGGGCTCCGAGATGGCCCCGAGCCGCGTCCAGAGGCCCCGCCGTCCGCCGGGGACAGAGCCGCGGTCCGTGGGAACTCACGACCTCTGTCTTTGTCTGCACAGTGCCCTCCAGGGCCGTTTGCCGGGGCCAGGCTGGACGCCGACGACACCGTGCACGACCTCTGTGGCCTCCGAGACAAAGGACCTGGTATCGAGACGTGGATCCGTGCAGGGTTCCCGCCCAAAGGATTCCGGGTGGATTCGGCGCAGGGCTCACCCCAAGCACCGTGCTCGGGGGGCTTCTGTGGGCTCCGGAAAGGGTGTGAGCAGGGCGACGGCTCTTGTTCGTGGCTCGGCCACGTCGCCATGTGCACCTCTCTCCTTTTCTCTGTGTCCCGGAAGTCCGTGGTACGGCGTCCACGCTGGGAGACACGGGGACCCCCCACGGCACTCCGTGTCCTCGGAGGGAAGCCTCCCCCTTGGGATCCGGAGATGCCTGGGGGTCCCGCCAGGGCGCCCAAGAGAAGGTCACAGGGTCCCGACGTGGCTCGGGGGTGGGGTGCCCAGGGTGACCTTCTGCGTCTGCAGCACGTGTCCTGAGGCAGGAACGGGGACCGAGCTGTGTGCACATCCTGAAGCCGGCGTGACACCCGCGGACGCTCACCTGGGGGGTCCGGACCCCAGCACGTGAATGCCTGGGACAACAACCCGGTCCGTAGAGTCTCGAAGTCCCAGCCGGGGACGGGCTGCAGCCCCGGGTTCCCAACCCGCCCGTTGGACAGTCAGCCTGCTCCTCCCTCCCCCGACCCCGGGTCCTCCCCGCCTGCTCCTCCCTCCCCCGACCCTGGATGCTCCCCTCTGCTCCTCCCTCCCCCGACCCCGGGTCCTCCCCGCCCTCCCGACTTCCCCAGCAGCCACGCAGAAAGCTGAATATGCATCTAGACACTGCTGTTAACAGGCTGCCATTGCACCTGCCATCACGCCCACAGTACCCCCGGGGCCGAGTCGCGTGCCAGCCTCCAGTGGCAGCCTGAGTCTGTGTCTGGGTCCCCTCCCGGAACCACGCAGACCCACGGAGCCGGGGCGCCTGAGGGGCGGCCGCGGCTTCACGGAGCCCCCGACCGCCGGAGGGACCCTGACCCACACGGCGGGATCCCCCTCCTCCCACCATGACGACAACACGCACAAAATGACCCTCGCCCTGCCCGTTGAGGCCCCGGGAGCGGGGAGCACGGCCGGTGGGATCTAGGGCCACAGACGGCAGCCACCACGGCGACGGCGGCGAGCGGTTCCAACAGACCCTGCGGTGGGGGGCGGGGTCTAGTGTGTGTGTGTGTCCATTGTGTGCATGTGTCTAGCGTTGTGTCTGTGAACTCAGTGTTGGGTGTGTCCAGTGTTGTGTGTATGTGTCTAGTATTGTGTTTCTGTGTCGTGTGTGTGTGTCTATTGTTTTGTGTGTGTGTGTCTAGTGTTGTGTTGTGTGTGTCTATTCTGTGTGTGCGTGTGTCTGGTGTTGTGCGTATTGTGTGGATACATGGAGTCTTCAGCGTTGTGTGTGTGTCTGTAGTGTCTGTGTTGCGTTGTGTGTGTGTGTGTGGTGTTGTGTGTGTCCTCTAGTGTTATGTGTGTGTCTATTGTGTCTCCGTGTCGTGTGTGCCTGTACCTAGTGTTGTGCGTGTGTCTATTGTGCGTGTGTCTAGTGTGTGTGTGTGTCACGTTGTGTGCATGTCTCTAGGGCTGTGTGTGTGTCTCTAGTATTGTGTTTGTGTCTGCTGTTGGGTGTGTCCAGCGTTGTGTCTGTGAGTTCACTGTTGGGTGTCTGGTGTTGTGTGTACTGTGTGGATATATGGAGTCGTCAGTGTTGTGTGTGTATGGTGTTGTGTGTGTGTGTGTGGTGTTATGTGTGTATGTGGTGTTGTCTCCGTGTCGTGTGTGTGTAACTAGTGTTGTGCGTGTGTCTATTGTGCGTGGGTCTAGTGTGTGTGTGTGTACGCGCCGTGTGCTGCGTCTGGTCAGCCGTGTGTGCACTCAGCGCTGTGTGTGTCAAGTGTGCGTGCCGTGTGTACTTGGCACCGCACACGGTGCGTGTGGCGTCTGTCCGTGGCCTGCGTGCTCGGCGTGCGTGTGTCGAAGGCGTGTGGTGCGTGTGTATGGCACGCCTGCGTTCTCCGTGCTTAGCTTGTGTGTGCTGTGTGTGCGTGTCCGCGTGTGCCCCGCCGGCGTGTCGAGTGTGTCCACGCCGCATCCGACACGAGACCCCACGGGGGCCACGCCTGCTCCTCGGGGGCCCCTGCGTGTGGAGGGGCCGCCCCCGCCCGGAGCCCCAACTTGTCCCCGCCGTGCACACGGCTGGCCGCGTTCACGGGCGGGTTTCGTGCTGAGTCACCAGTTGGAGCGGCCGACCGTGCTGGCGCCTGCGGGGACTGGGACGGGACACTCGTCTCCGCGAGCTCCTGACGACTCGGCCCGAGGCCCACGCGGCTCGAGTGCGCGGCTCAGGGCTAATCCGAGCGCGGCCTCCGTGCGGGACTTCCCATGGCCGCACAAAGCCGGCGGCTCTGGGTCCCCGCTCTGTCCC
The DNA here is from genome assembly GCA_030068075.1 of Paguma larvata. NCBI lineage: Eukaryota > Metazoa > Chordata > Mammalia > Carnivora > Viverridae > Paguma > Paguma larvata. The sequence continues at coordinate 50,322 of JAINVK010001249.1, forward strand.
TCGACACACGGGCCGCACGACGACGCAGGGCCGGCGCGGGAGGGGGCCTGGCCGCCACAGGCGCCAGCTTGCAGGCCCCGCTCTGGCCCGGAGGCTTCGGGGAGCAGCCGCGCCGGGAGGGGGGCCGCCGTCCCGCCCGGATTAGGGGGATTAAACACCATTAAACGCCCCGTCCTCGCCGCTCCCGCGCCAACAAAGGCGTCCTTAGCATGACAAAGAGCCCGCCTGTTCCCCCCACCGCCTGCGGCCGGAGACTCGGCCGGTTGGGACCTTTTTGTCTTGGGGTTTTGCGTCCTTTTTTTTTAAAATTATTATTATTATGATTTTTTTAATTTGTCGCGTTCGGAGCTCCACGTGTCATGTTAATTATTTAAATCTCGGGTGCCTCTGAGGACAGACCCGCCAAGACCCCGCGCGGGCCAGACGGCCCCGGATCCCGCGTGTGCTTCTCTTAATTAGAGCCGGGACGGGTGACTTGGATCTCCGTGGACAGAGCCTCCCCACGGCGGCCGCTCGTGGAAACTTCTCGAGCGAGTGCGCGCCTCGGTCGGTCCCCGGAGAACGGGAGAAAGCGCCCACGCGGGAGGGGCTCCCGCAGCTGCCGAGGCCCCGGCCGCCACTTAAACGCCAGCAGCGGGTTCCCTGGGAGCCGGGGCCTCGCGGGCGGGCGTGGGGGGCCGGGTGGCGGGCGCCACGGGGGGCGGCCACGGCCATTGGAAATCACGGCTGCCCTGCGGGGTTGATGTCTCCTCATTACGGACCCGGTCGCCCGCGTCGCGGGTGCCGATGAGATGCGGGGCCCCGGTTCCCGGGCAGGACGCACGCGACAGTCGCCTCCTTCAGTCCCCGCTCATTTGCATTCCCGAGGCCCGGCTGGGGCGCGGCGACAAACCACAAAGTCAAGCCGGCCGCTCGGAAGATGAAACCGCCTGAGTTTGGTGACACCCGGGGTCCGCGGCCGCGCCTTCTCTCCCGACTCGCGAGTCAAAGCGACGCCCACACGCCCACTTTGCACGCCCGGCCCGAGAGACAGACAGAGAGAGAGAGAGAGAGAGAGCGAGCGAGCTCAGCGAATTTTCCACCCGCTCGCGCCCCGGCGTCATTAGGCGGCGCACGGTCGCCGGGCACACAGGCGGCCGTGTGAAGGGCTCGGCCGCGTGTCAGCATCAGGTCAGAATCCGTGGACGCACGTGCCGGGAAACGGGACGTGGAAATGTCCTAAAGTGAGCATCCGAGCGACGGCGAGGGGGACTCGGCGGCGGCAACGGGCAGGCCGCGGGCCCGGGATCCGGGCGTGGACACAACGCACACGCCGTCGGCCGCGTTCGGGGCGTGTGTCTGGTTTTCTCTATTATTTCCCGGCGCGCATATGTTAGGGCGGATTCGCCGCGGCGGGGTAATTGGGGTTTACGGCTGTAAGATAATGAAGGCGCTCGCTCTCTCGCTCTCTGGCTCGCTCTCTGTCAGGCACTTAGCAGGAAAAATAATAACGTGACCGCTCTTTCCCGGCTCGTTTGTCCCCGGGTCCCCAGGGTCTGCACCCGTCACCCTGTGACGCCTGCAGAGTTGACGATCTCCACGGCGGCTTTGGGGGGAGTTCGGACGCCCCGGGGTGGACCGGGCGGTGCAGGCGGGCCCCCGTTCGGGGCTGCATTGGGGCTGGACACGGAGGAACGCCCCGCGTCACCCAGAAACGGCTCGCGGGCGGAATTCGAATCCAGGGTCTGGGGTGGGGGTGGGGGTGAGGGTGCGAGCACCCAGGCCGTCCGGGGTGACGGGGCGGCTGCTGGCCCGGGACCCCCCCACTTTACTGTGTGACGATCCAGCTCAGGGGTCCCCGTGGGCCAGACGTGGCCCCGGCGTGTTTTTGTGAATCAAGTTTAATGGAACTCAGCCAAATCCGCACATCGGTGTATTTCCCTGTCGCTGCTTTTGCACCACGAGCGAGCTCGGTCGTGGCCACGGGGCCTGTCCGCCTACAATACCGAGACGATAAATCCTCCGGCCGGTTGCTGGCCAAGCGCGTGGCCCGGGGTCCCCCACGGGCAGCCTTCCCCTGCCCCAAGGCCTGCGGTTGCGAGGACAGAACCCCAGATCACACGTCCCAAGCTCCACCGCGCCGGCCCACGGGACGGGGACACAAGGCCACGAGACACCGATTTCTCTTACAAGGAATGACGATGATGGTGTCTCTGCTGAGCAGATCACGTGGGAACCACGTCGGAACGCATCGGGCTCCGGGCTCCCTGTGGAACTACCACATGGGCATTTGGGAAACACGGCTCGTGGCCCCACTGAGAGCCATGTGGGAGTCTGTGCAGGTGCCATGGACGGAGGCAGGGAAGGTGTCCGGAGCTGACACCCAACGCTCGCTGGGAGTTTAAAAAAACATGTTTTTAAGGCTTCTTCATCTTTGAGAGAGAGGAGAGAGTACCTCCCCCGTTTCAGTGACGAAGCATCACAGACGCTCAACGCACACTTCCCGGGGGCCCTCCCCACACGTTAGACTCCACGCGACCACCAAACACCCTCGTCTCTGTCTCTCTCAAATTCAGAGAAGGAATTTAAATTCACACACGCAGGAACACACACGCACACACACGTAGCTTCCTCCCCGCTGGCCACGGGGCTCACATGTGGCTTTCCATCCCCACAGGCCATGGGGCTCATATGTGACGCCTCTATGCCGGCCACGGGGCTCACACGTGGCTTCTGTTCCTGCTGGCCACGTGGCTCACATGTGACTCACACGTGGCTTCCCTTCCCGCCAGCCACGGGGGCTCACACGTGGCTTCATCCTCGCCGGCCACAGGACTCACACATGGCTTCTGTCCCTGCGGGCCATGGGGGCTCACACGTGGCTCACGTCCCCGCCGGCCACAGGGCTTACACGTGGCTTCCTCCCCACCAGCCGTGGGGAGACCCGCTCAGGTCACATCTCCGGGCGGCATTACCACAATTTTTTCCGGCTTATTTGAGACGGAAGTGACGTGTGACAATTGTACATGTGTGCGGTGGACAACGTGATGAGGCCACGTATCGCTCACGTTGTGAGGGGACGAGCACGAGGGAGCAGGGAACGCGGCCAGCGGGTCGGAGTCCCCGTTGTGTGCGTGGACACGGCGTCTGATGTCTACCGTGTTAGCCAGTCTCAGGCGCGCGGTACGGGTTTCCGGCCGCACCCCAGGCGCCCCGAGAGATGCTTTTCTTAAAGAAACGGCAGAAAACAAACAAACGAACAGCCACAAACCCCAGAACGTGGGCTTCCTTCCGTTCGTTGCTCTGGTTTTGCCGGAGCCTCAGCTCAGACAACCCACAAAATGCGTGAATTCCCTCGATCTGCTAACCGTGTCTCCAACAGGGAGTCCGCTCTTCTCGGATGCAGAAGACAGAGGCCAGACCCGTCCAAGCTCAGCAGAGCCCACAGGACGGGAGAACGTGACGTAACCCGGACCCTCCCCACGGGGTGACGAGGAGGGACGCGGGCTTCGTGGGTTCATGTGCTCGGCCCAAGCCTCAGGTCCGTGACTAACCGGCCCCCCAATCCGGCCACGTTGCCATTTTGCTAACCCAGACGAGAGCAGTGGGCACAACCCTCCCTTGGGTGGGGACCTTCCTGCCACGGCTGTTGCTGCAGAGCCCGTGGGAGTCGCAGAGCCGAGCAGAGGCCGGGCTCTGGAGGCCACGTCGTGGCATTCTGGACACAGGATCGGGTCTCAGGACCCCTCTCAGAAAGCACACGCGTCCAGGATGACCTGAAGCGTTATCTTGTCTACACTCCCGTGTCCCTGGAAGCCGTCCCTCGGAAGCAAACTGTTTTAAAAATAAAAACAATGGCAGAGGCCTGGCTGGCTCCCTCGGTTGAGTGTCCGACTCTTGATTTCGGCTCAGGTCTTGATCTCACAGTGTGTGAGTTCGAGCCCCACGTCGGGCTCTGCGTTGACAGCACGGAGCCTGCATGGGATTGTCTCTCTCCCCGTGTCTCTGTCCCTCCCGTGCTCACGTGCTCGCTCTCGATCTTTCTCGAGAATAAACAAATTAAATTAAAATTAATTCATGGAAAATGAAAATCAAACAATGAAATAAATTCAAAAAAATTAATAAATTTATTAATTGACAAATAGAATACAATTAAAAGTGAAATAACATAAATTAATAAATTTATTAATTGAGGAATAAAATAAGTTAAAAATGAAAATTAAAAAATGAAATAAAAACCATAATGGGGAGACAATCCGTGATGAAACGAGACTGGCTTTGTGCCAATAAAACTTTATTTATAAGCAAACAAGCAAACACGGTTGGTGTGCATTTAAACCCTGAGGCGTCAGCCCTGCGAGCAGGGGAAGGAGAATACGACACTTTGAAAACGTGATGGCAAGACGGCTGGGGGATGTTCACACCTTCGAGCGAAAGTTTCCAACGCTCCGAGAGCCCGGCTTGGCCCCGTGCGCCCTTTCGCCGGGCACAGGAGGTGACCGCACCCCGCCACGGAAGTCTCATCCGGCTGCGTGTGGCATTCGAGCCGTCGGTCCCCGGAATGACAGCAGCCCTGAGGGAGGAGCTCGGACCTTGATTGGATTCAGATGGGTCGCGGAGCGGCTCAGAGACGCCGCAGAGACACGGCGGGGCCGGAAATCTCCGTGGACACAGATAATAAACACCCGAGGTGACGAGCTCGCTGGGGTTTGTGCCCCGGGCCCCGCGATCCGGAAGGAGTATTTATTATGTCGCTCAGAATAATACGCCGGCCCGACCCTGAGCCAGAGGCTGGGAACACACCCGCGACCGTGGTCCCCGCATCGTCGCGAGACAAGAACAAGGGAACTCTTCACTTTCGAAGGAAAACGCGGTGTTGAACCACTCGCCGTGGCCCCTTCCGGACACCCTTTCCTGGAGGCGGCCTTGCCGCTCTGGGCACAGCCCGAGGGAGGGGCGCTGGCCTTTGCACGTCCGGCCGGCTGGCAAAGCGTGCAGCCAGCCCTGCTCCGCCTCGGAACATGGGTGTTGCTCAGCGCGCTTGCCGGGCGCCTGTGCCCTGCGCCCGTCCCACGTCTGGGAAGCAGTCTTTTAATTACCCCGTCTGTGCAAACACTCCTGGTCCGTCCCTGGAGCGGTGGTTCAGGACATTAGCACGTGAATGGGCAGCCTTCTCGCTGTGTACCGTTTTAATCTCGCACGGTTACGTAAGCCAGATGTCTGATTATCACAAGCCCTGCCTGGAAAACGCCCAAACTTTCCATCAGAAGATTGGTAAGATGACGGAGAAGGAAAAAAATAAAGCGAGGCTGCTGTTTCAGGAGTGGGGGTGCTCGCATCCCCCGGAACAGCCTGCATCTTAATCGCACGTCGGTCTTTGGCAGTAATTTCCGCTTCATTACGACTCGCGGTGAGTGAATCGGGGAACGTTGGCCCCGAACGTTCCCGGACACGGATTCGTTTTTCCAACAGGGAACAGCCGAGTCACATTCTCAGCGTCACTTGGGTTCACACAGAACTGACATTCCTTCAGGACGGAAGTTTCCGGGAAGATGGATATGTGACGGCTTCGGTGTACTGTTGGGGGTGCGTGTGTGTGCGCGCATGGGTGAGTGTGTGCACGTGTGTGTGGTTGTTACGTGTGATATTAGCACGCGTGTGCACGTGTGCGTGTTTGCATACCTGTGACAGCGAGCGGGTACCGTGTGTGGGTGAGTGTGTGCACGTGTGTGCTGTTACTACGGGTCACACATGTCTGTTTGCAGGCGGGCACGTGCACGGGGCCTGAGTGTGCATGCGTGTGCACCCTCGTGTGTGAGCACACGGGTGAGCCCGCCCCACGCCCTGCCTTTCGGCTGCACCCCTACTTCCTGTGCTCACCACCTCGGGGGGATTCGAAGTAATGATGGCGGAAACGGTGACTCGAATCCCCGTCAATGGGCCCCCGGGTCCCCCACGCAAATGGGGGGTCATTTTGCATTGTGTGTGCAAATGCCTGTGTGTGCCCAAGTGTGCATGGTACTATGTCCGTGCCTGTGTGTGTCCACATGCATGTGTGTATGTGTGTGTGTGGGTACACACATGTGTACACACATGCGTACACACGTGTGCCCGTGTGCACACATATGTGTGTGCTACTGTGTGCAAATGCCTGTGTGTGCCCGAGTGTGCATGGTACTGTGTCCATGCCTGCGTGTGTGAGTGCACAACATGGGCATGTGTGAGGGCATGCATGTGCATTCTTGAGGGTGCACACGCGTGTATAAGCATGTCGCTCCCGAGTACAAGTGTGTGAGCGTGCCATGTGCAGCCGTGGGAATCCGTGTTGGCAGGCGTGCAGGTGTGTGCATGATTGTGAGAATGTGTGCATGTGTCTGTGTGAAGCTGTGGGCACGGCTGCCTGCGTGCCCACATGGGTTCATATGTTTGTGACCGTGTTTGTGTGTGTGCCAACCGTGGGTGTTTGCATATGTGTGCATGTGTGTAACCACAGGTGCGTGCGCGTGTATGCATCCAACCATAGGTGTCTGTAACCATAGGTGTGTGTAAGCATACATGTGTTCATGTGTGTATATATGTGCACGACCACGGGAGTGTGTGTGTGTGTGACCATAGGTGTGTGCAGCTGTGTATAACCATGGGTGTGTGTACATGTGTGTGTGCAACCATAGGTGTGTGTGACCATAGATGTGTGTACGTGTGTGTATAATCATGGGTGTGTGTGCACGTGTGTGGGTCATGTGCAACCATAGGTGTGTGTGTGACCATAGCTGTGTGCATGTGTGTATAACCATGGGTGTGTGTACATGTGTGCGCGCAACCATAGGTGTATGTGTGACCAAAGGTGTGTGCACGTATGTGCATATAACCATGGGTGTGCGCGTGTGCGTGTGCAACCATAGCCGTGTACACGTGTGTAACCATAGCTGTGTGCACATGTGTAACCATGGGTGTGTGCACATGTGTGCGTGTGCAACCACAGGTGTGTGTACGTGTGTGTGACCACAGCCGTGTGCACGTGCGCCTGCGAGCATGCGTGTATAGGTAGCGCCATGCTGTCTCTTTCCCTTCCTTTATCTTTGTCTCCCATCTGCCCCCCAACACACGGAGCGTCTTCTCCTGCCCCCACCCCCTGTTGCTGACGCCCAGGCCCCGCCCCCGGCCCTGGCCCCGGCCCCCCCATTGCTGCCGCCCGGCCCCGCCCCGACCCCGACCCCGCCCCCACCCCAGGCCCCGGCCCCGCCCCCCGGTTGCTGCCGCCCCGGCCCCGCCTTTGCTGACGCCCCGGCCCCGCCCCCGGCCAGGCCCCGCCCCCGGCCCCGCCCCCGGGAGTCCCGAGTAGGCGATGGGCTCTGGACGGTCACTAGTTACACGAACCGCCCACCGGCCAGGCCCCTGTGCCCGCGGCCCTGAAGGCGTCTCCGCGATCCGACCACGTCTTCCTCCCACGACGCAGAGTCCGAGCCGAACGCAGCCCCCAGAAGGCGGCCACCGGCGTCCCCTGCCTGCGGGACGGCTCGCGCCTGGACCTGTGCGCTGCCCGCGCCTCGTTGGGCGTCCGGCCTGAGCCCGCAGCTCCAAGACTCCTCCGGCTAATGCGGAATTAAGGCTTGTTGGGTGCTGGGTGCCGAGTGTTCCCGGGAGCGATTTCTCTGCACCGGGCGCCTCAGATGCCGACGCCTGCCGGGGTCGGGGTGGCGTCGTGAGTGCGGCAGGAGGGACTGGAGAGGGGACTCCGGGGACGCCTGCTTCGGATTCTGGGTCTCCCGCTGTCTCTGCCGCTCCCCTGCTCACGCTCTGTCTCTCCCTCAAAAATAAAGACACACTAAACAGAATTTTAAAAAAGCAACTTGGGGCGCCTGGGTAACTCAGCGGTTTAAGTATCTGACTGTTGGTTTCGGCTCAGGTCATGATCTCGCAGTTTGTGGGTTCGAGCCCCACATCGGGCTCTGTGCTGACAGCTCGGAGCCTGGAGCCCGCTTTGGATTGTCTCCCACCTTCCTTCTCTTGGCCCCTCCCTCGCTTGTGCGCTCTCTCTCTCTCAAAATAAATAAACTTTAAAATAAGAAAATAAAATAAAATAAAAATAAAATAAAACAAAAAAAACAAAAAAGAAAATGAAAGAAAACAAAACAAAACAAAAAATGAAAAAAATGAAATAAAATAAAATAATAAAATAATATCAAATCAAATCAAATCAAACAAAAATGAAATAAAATAAAAATAAATTAAATAAATTAAATTAAATAAATTAAATAAAATAAACCAATTGGAGAAGTCCATGCAGTATCAGGAGAGAAACACAAACAGCCTGGTTTTAGATCACTTTTATCCATTGCGGGGACTGGGCTGGGCCAGGGGAGGCTGGGACCAACAATTGAATCAGGCTGCGTCCAAACCCGGGGTCCTGTCCGCCCGCCCTCAGACCCTCAGGAGACCCGAGGCTTTGAGGAGTGTTGCAAGATTTCAGGCCCCCACGTTCCGCTCGCTCATATTTTGTCAGGAATGCCCTGTGCAAAATTCACTGGGACACGCAGGCGCAGTGTCTGGGCCGCCCGTCCAGAGGGAGCCCGCACGTGTGCGTGCGCCCTGCAGGCCTGCGAGCCGGCAGTTCTCAGCACGGGGTGCGGCCCCGCAGGCACTACCGGCGGCGGGCAGGAGGCCTCCTTTCTGCGGACACGAATCCACCGTCCTGAGCTGAGCCCCTCCCCGGGGCCACCTCCTAACACCACAGCCCTGGGGACGGCGTTCCACGCGTGAATTGGGGGACCGCAGGCCTTCAGCCCGAAGCGTCTGCTTCTCCATCACTGGGGTTCAGGCACCCGAGGGCCTCGGCGGGAGACTCGGCACCGGGATCTCCGCGGTGTTTTCCCTGAAAACAGACTCGAAATAGTATCGAGACATCGAGTACTTGAGATATCGAGTATCGATAATAATGAGTGTTTCAGGCCAATGTGGTTCTAATTACACCCAGACACGTTTGTTTTAGCTTTGGCAAAATAAATCTCAAGTTCGTCTGGAAAATAAATGTGTAACAAAGGCTAAGAAGTCATTTTTTTTTTTTTTTTGGTTCTTAACTTAGATTGGTGTTGAAAGAGTTACCCATTCAAAGAGTGAAACGTATTTTATTTTAAGGCTATCGTCATTGAGTCGGCATGGAATGACAATAGGAATTAGCGGATGTGGGAACCAGAAAGGCCTTTAAAAAATAGACCTAACTATCTATGGACACTCTACAGTTCATAGATAGATTATTAAAAACCAGCAGAAAAACAGAGGGGGAAAAAAAGATTATTTGACACAGAGCATGGGGGAATTATTACTTGGGGAGAGAAGGAGTCAGAACTTCACCTCGGATCAAAAACCACAGTTAATCCCAGGCATATTAAAGCGTTAAGGATAAAAATTACATCATAAAATAGAGCGTAAAATCTTCATCCATGGTCTCCATGGAGAACGACTTCCTGGAAATACAAAAAGTAAAAAAAAGTTAGACAAGAATACTGATTGATTTGGCTCCGTACAAATTGAAAATGCTTCATGCTTACAAATTACAAACGATATTAAATAGCATCAAAGAAGCTGGAAAATATTTGTCATGCTTGTCACCGATTCAGGAATTGTGTTCTTAATATATAAACAGCTCCTACAAATCAATAAGAACAGCAACCGCTTATTGAATGCTCTGTGAGCCTTAAAATTTTTTTATGCTGCGCGGTTTCTTTATCGTATCTAGTTTAAATATCACAGAAACCTTAGTTGGTTTGCTACAGACTGGGAAACAGAATTAGATGAATTTGTGAAACTGTCAAGAGTCACAAAGTGACTGAGCCGTGGTTTGGGATTCGAACAACAGATTCCACTTTCAAACTGTGACGCCTGCAGACTTAATTGCGTTTTCTTTAAAAATACATTTCGGCGCTGGACCCGGTGCCTCGCAGGCTACGAACGCCGTGTCGCCGTAAGTATAAATTAAGTACAAATTAGCATTTCCGGAAAGCCTCCCACAGCGTTCCTGAGGTCGATGCAAGGATTTCACCTCTGAACGCACACCGGAAAGTCAGCGTCGCGTACTCCGGGGTGTGCCTGAAATGCTCTAAATTCACCCCGAAATAAGAGCCTGGTTGAATAGAATCACGCACCCACGCGTCCGGGGAGACGCGTCCCGGTTCGCGTGTGGACGGAAAATACCGCGCCCCGCGCGTGTGCACACCTACACGCGTACGAGAAGACGGACAGACTCCAGTCCGAGGCGGACACCCGGGCGTCAGCGCACTCTCTGCGTCATCGCCCCCAGCACAACAGCTGTCAGAACCCGTTCCCGAGTTGGCAGCGGCGGCTCTCCCGCGCCCGCGACCGTGGACTCCCCGCCCCCTCCCCCGCAGCAGACGGGACACTCGCGTGCTTTCATTTTTTCTTCTAAATAAATGACAGTGTTTCCTGTGCTCCCCGCCCCCACCTGCCGCCGAGCACCAACTTATAAAACCAAAGGAACCTTCTTCCCGAGCCGGAAATCAGATCTGCCAGCCGACGCACGTCTCCCGGCCCCGTGTTATCTGAGCCTTGTCGGGTTTGAAGTTTCGTCCCTCCATCACTTAAAATGGAAAAAGGGAGGGAAGCGCGAGGAGGGAACCCGTCTCGTCTGCACGCGTCCGCGTCCCCGGCTGTCTGCCGGGCTGCTTTGCATTTCAAGACGTCTGCGCTCACCTCGAGTTCCCGGCTCAAAAAGAAACAATAAGTGTAATCTTCGCGGCTGACAATGATGTACGGTCGAGAGAAAAGCAGTTTTCAGGGATTATCGTGAAAAAGCCATTTTCCCCGTTTGGTTCCCCACCCCCGTTAGCGTTCGGAAACGCACCGGCCGCTCCCCGGGGGCCTCGTCGCCTCGGCCGTGTCCCCTGGTTCCCCGCGGGGGCTGAACACGCGGCGGCCGTGACCGCGGAGACGCGGCGCCCGGAGGAGGTTGGAAGGTCGTGCCTCGGACGATCGCAGCCGGGTGGCGACGTGGACGGCGAGGAGCCTGGTGGCCGCCGGCACGCATGCCCCCCCGGGTCCAGGCGACCTCCTCCCGGTCAGCTCAGCGAGGAGTCTGAAGCAACGGGTTCGAATTCTGTTTCCCTGTTGTCAGATCTGTCATTCGCTGTCGTGGCCAGCTGCAGAGTGATGGCCGGGAGAACGCAGAGTCGGGGAGTTTGGGACAGTGCGAAGGGGCGTGCAAGACACGGGGCACACAGACAGAGAGGCCCCACAGCCACGTCCACGGCCGGGCAGCTCGCCACGGACAGGACAGGACGGGGAGTCCCGTCATCTGCGAAGTATTAACACTTACTAGATATTAGGGGGCATGGAGGGGGGCACAGGTTGGGACGAGCGCTGGGTGTTGGATTGAAACCAATTGGACTTGGGGCGCCTGGGTGGCTCAGTTGGTTAAGCGGCCGACTTCGGCTCAGGTCATGATCTCACGGTCTGTGAGTTCGTGCCCCGCATCGGGTTCTGTGCTGACAGCTCGGAGCCTGGAGCCTGCTTCGGATTCTGTGTCTCCCTCTCTCTCTGCCCTTCCCCTGCTCATACTCTGTCTCTATGTCTCTCAAAAATAAATAAATGTTAAAAAATAAAAAATAAATAAAATAAAATAAAAATAAAATAAAAATGAAACCAATTGGACAATAAAAAGTTTAAAAATCAATCAATCAATCAATATTAACAGTATTTAATTTGAAAATTAATAATTTCCACTAACACCATTAGTAAGGAATACGCTAACACCTGGGAACGAGGAGTCACGAGCATGTCCCAGAACCGCGTGAGGAGGCACAGCAGACGCCGCCGTCCTCGCCCCCTGAGCCCGTCCTCGTACACACACACACCCTGCTGGTTCTGTCCCCTGGAAGGACCCAGAGCACTGCTGCGACCTCCGCCCGGGGGGACACAGTATCAGCCCCTCTCCTGAGTCCACGTCCTGGCCACGGGGCCACCGCGCAGAGCCGATTAGTGAAAATGACGCTAGGAATGAAGCCTCCCGAGTGTGCGGCCAGCTATCGGACGCCCTCCTGGGGAAAATGAAAAATACACTTACTTAGTCCTGTATTTACTTATTTTATGCGTGTGTGCTGATTTCTGACATGTTAACACATTTACTTATACATTATTTATACATTACTGAATTTTTCTTAGCTAGTATATCATGCAATTATTGTTAATACATATAAATACATATTATGTAATTATTAACAATAATTATACGATTAACTATATTAATTGTATCATTTTATAATTTTATAGAATTATCCAGTTCTATAGAACTATTTATAAACAAAATTTCAATTATATGGTTGTTACACATACAGTTTTATGTAAACATAACTTCAGTTACACAGTTATATATAATTATATTGAAACATAATTTCAATAATATAGTTGTTATATATAATATCACTATATATTATATGTCATATATATGTTATATGTTATATATGTTATATATAACATGTATATAATATATTCATATTATGTTATGTATACTATATATGTTATATACAATATGTTACATATATTTATATAATTCATTAAAATTTATAAGCTATATTTACTTATATTATATGTGACTGTAATTATTTTATATCAACATAAGTATTAACAATATAATAACTAATATATCATTGACATATTATTATATAATATGTATACTAATTAATATAAGTATATATTCATATATATAACTTACTATATATCACTATATATATAAATTACATCACAGTTGCCGGCAGCTTCCCGTATGCTTCCCGGGGGAGCCCTGGATGGTCACGAGGGAGCACTGTACGGTGAGCCACACATGGTGTACCATGTGCTCAGGGGCCTCCCGACCCCAGACGTGTCTGGGTCCCGGGAATAGTCACAGAAACCAGGTGAGGTCGACCACACGGAGGTCCCCGTGATATCATGCCCTCCCGTGGCCTCGACCTGGGGGAAAGCAGAAGTGTCCACGTGGACACAGTGCCGCTGTCCGAAAGCCCGGATTTGTCTCCAGGATGAAGCCTGACGAGGGATGTGAGCGTCCACACTGCAGGCTGCACAGACATGGCTCTGATTTGGGGCAGATTCCGCCCGGTTGGCACAGGATCCCTTTGGGTAACGCCATCCGTTACCTGGACTTTGAGAAAGCAGCCAAATGTTCTCATCGCCCCCAAGCACCAGTTTCTGCCCCCGAGAGGCAAAGTCACCCCTCCCAAGAATGCAGGTTGTAGGCGATTAAGGAATTCATTATAAAAAAAGAAGAAAACTAGAAATCTATAGAAGAAAATGTAAGGGAGTCTTTGTGACCCGGGGAGAAAAGAATCCAAGGCAAGACCCCAAAACAAAACCGTGTTGTAACAACCGAGGCATCCGGCTGCCTCCAAAGGAGGACACGGTGCTCACAGTCCAGCTCGGCGGAGACCCGAGAGCCTCGGGGTGATGCTTGCAACGCTTAAATCCACGAACATGCACTTCTAGACCCTGGGGGGTTTTGTGATCCAACGAGGGAACAAAACCCAGTGAAGGAAAACGGGCATCAGCTAGGAAGGCAGAGGTTACATTTTGGGGATGGTCACCTGGGCATTGTCGATGGGGACCTGCCGGCAACGTAGGAGCCCACCCTGGGGGGAGTGTGCTGTGAACTGGGGGTGGGGGTGTGCTCACCAAGCAGGCACAAACCACGAGCCACACGGACACGGGCAACACGGACACGTATAGAAACAAAACAGTAAGACCGGAGGAGTTTGGGCATAAGGCAATGTGTGCAAATTTATAAAACCGCACACGGAAAACACTCCCTATTTTGCACACACACAAAGAACAGATGTGGAAGTTGGAGGCAGGGGTGGTCAGTACACACTGGAGATCGCTGGAAGGAAATTTTCCCTGTTCCAACTTCAGTACTGTGCCGGGGGCCTGCAAATTAACATGAGGAAAGACAAGGTTTACTTATGCTCACACACAGGATTACAGAGTGACTGCTACCCCACTAGCCAGAGATTGAAAATCAGATTTACATACTGATCTGTGGCACGGTTTCCCAAAGTCCCCATCGTGCATGTTAAGAGGATACGGAGGAGGAGCAAACAGGAAGGCCAAGGTAGGAGCCCGGGGTTCAAGTCTCGCTGCGCCACTTCTTGGCCGAGTGTCCTGCACAGAGGTTTCTGTCTCTGAGCCTCACCCCTGCGTGTCGCAAGTAAGATGATGATACGTCTCTCGTACGGCTATCATGGAGGTCAAAGGAGAGGAGAGAAAATCAGTCATCAATACAGTCGCTGCCACCAACTCACAGCAAGACAGGAAAAGGGAATCCCAGGGGGACGGAAATTCGGGGGCCACTAGGGGAAAATTTAAAAAAAAAAGACACCGTCGAGGTTTAACTTACTAATTAACGGGGGGACCGGTAACACAGTAAGTAGAATTCAAAGAAAGACACAGTCACGCATGCCCCCCAACGTATACATACGGCATGCAAACGGTGCACGAATGGTGAGCAGCTCGGTCAGCACTGCCCCCCGGCACGCAGCCTCTGGCAGAATCGAGTTCCTTCGGGCCCCCAAGCTGACGCTCTCTCCAGCTCCTCCCGCGAATACCTGGGGCCCGCTTCCAGCCACAAACCCACGTCCGGGCGCTGATCCTGCAAATCAGCGGAGTTGGTCGCGAAGACACGGGCTGGGACGTGGCGCCCCTGCGTGGCTTCCAGAAAGGCTGGCGGCTTATCTGCTGTCCCTGCAGTATCTGAGCGCCGTGTCTGCAGGGCGCTGCGTGGCCCCCGTTTTATTGAGATGCAATAGCCCCCAAACTTTGTGTGCACCGAGGCGCCGTGCGTGGCTGCATGCACGGACTCGCTTACCGTGTAACCGGGACTGTGAGCGTCTCCTGTCTCTGGCGGCCGGGAGTCCTCGGATATTACACGAGTGAGATTCTGCAGCGTGTGTGTGACTCTGACGTGGCCCCTTCGTGGCCCCGACGTCCAGCCGCTGTTGTTACCAACTGACGAGAAAGTCATCAGAGCTGTTGACAGGCTGAGCGAGGGCGCCTGGGCACCTCGGGGACTCGATTTCGGCTCAGGTCGCGATCTCGTGTCGGGCTTTACACGGAGCCTGCTTGGGGTTCTCCCTCTCTCTCTCTCTCTCTCTCTCTCTCTCTCTCTCTCTCACAGTTCGTGGTCCAATCCCTGCATCAGGCTCTGCACTGACAGCTCCGAGCCTGCTTGAGATTCTCTGTCTCCTTTCTTCCCCGCTCGCTCGTGCTCTCTCTCTCTCTCTCTCTCAAAATAGATACATTTTAAACAAAAAATTAAAATAAGACCAGTTTTAAAAGCAAGGAGAAAGGCCGGGTGGAGGGGCCCGGCCAGGGCACGGCGAACGGCCGAATTACGGGCTCTTGGGAGATGCGTGCGTCCAGGCGCCGTGGGCCGGACGCGCTGGGAACGTGTCTCAGCCCAAACCAGACGGGAACCCTGTGACGTCGCGGATGAACGAGCGCCTCGTGCCGGGGGACGCGTGTTGGAGCGAATGGCCGGGTCTGTGTGGTTCCGCAGGGACGAGGCCCGAACCCGAGGAGACGCACGAGGCCGCCGCTCACCGGGACTGGCGGAACGCAGCTTCCACGAGGCTGCGCACGGGCGTTCCGGGGAGGCGCGGCCTGCGGACGGCGGGACCTCCGGGCACCTGCTTACCAGGCAGAGCTCACGCCGAGTGTTCTTACTACAAGTGAAAACAATAAAATAAATTTGAAAAAGAAGAAGAGGAAGAAGTTGCTGGTCGGGAGCCGAGGTGAGGCCCCCTGAGCCGACATCAGGGAGCAGCACTTAGCCGGCCCGGGCGGTGTGGCCCCTGTGGGGTCGCCCACAAAGCAAAAGGGGGACCAGAAACGTGCTGAGGGGTCCCCGCTGTAGGGGGGACAGTAAATCCTCTGAGCAGAACCCCCCGTCCCGGGTCATAAGATCCTGATATCTTGGCGGGAGCAGGTAAGGTAAGCTCTCGTCAGCTTTGGGGTTTACGGGAAACGGAGGCCTAGACGTCTGGCTGTTGAGGGAAACTCGAGTGGGGTGCGTGGTGTCCCCAAAGGACGCAGCGCTCGCGAACCTGTGAGTGTAGGCGTTGTTGGAAACGGGGTGTTTGCAGACATGACTGACGGAAGGATCTGAGATGAGCCCGTCCTGGGTCAGGGCGGCCCTGACTCCAAGGACAGGTGTCCTTGTAAGAGACAGAAGAGGAGACACAGACACAGAGGAGAAGCCACGTGAGGACGGAGGCAGAGACGGGAGGGACGCAGCCACAAGCCCAGGGACGCCTGGAGCCGCAGAGGCTGGAAGAGGCAGGAAGGACCCTCCCCTGGAGCCTTAGGAGGGAGCACGGCCCTGCCCCGCCTGGATCTCAGTGGGTCTGTCTCCGCCTGGATCTCAGTGGTTCTGTCGCCTGCATCTCAGGGGTCCTGCCCTGCCTGGAACTCAGACTCCAGAGCTGGGAGCAATGAATTCTTGTTGTTGGAAGCTAGCCAGCGTGGGACCTTTGTTACGTCCGCCCCAGGACACGCTGCGGGTTCCTTGGTTTAACGTTCCCGAGAGATCCCAGAAACCCCAGAGCTGGAGTCGCCCACATCACCGGTACACGTGATGGGGAGACGGAGCCCCAGAGCCCAACAACGAACACAAACCACGAAAAAGGAATCAGGAAGGAAGGGCACCAAGCGATCCTGGGAAGGGTGTGGCCGTGGAGTCAGGTACGCAAACCGCTACCGGGCGTC
The DNA here is from genome assembly GCA_030068075.1 of Paguma larvata. NCBI lineage: Eukaryota > Metazoa > Chordata > Mammalia > Carnivora > Viverridae > Paguma > Paguma larvata. The sequence continues at coordinate 67,065 of JAINVK010001249.1, forward strand.
CACCGTGTACACGCGAAAGCAAACACCGACGCGTTCGGATGCCGCCGCGCACTCCCAGGAAATACTCTCCATGCACCTCGGGTCGGCCTCGAGCCCAGGGCGTGGTCTCCCGGGCATTTCCAGCCAAACCCACACTCAACCCACATGAAGCCCCCGCCCACGCGGTGCGGAACAGCAGGGCCGAGCCGTGAACCCGGGAGAACACGTCTCTGTGCCGCCACGCGGAACGGAGACTCGCAATGAGGTCGGAGTCGTTTCTGCTTCTCGGAGTTTCGTTCCAAAAGCTCCCGGGAGAGCGCGGCCACACTTCACCGCAGACGGAGGGCAAGCGTGGCCTCAACGTAAACCGTGTGGCCTCGGACGCGAGGATCCGATCGGTCTTGTTCGTGGCGTCCAGATGAGTCACCAGTCCCGGGGACCCCGCTTTGCGCCCCACTCTCGAGAATCGTCACAAGGGACGAAGGGACGTCCGGGGCGGCCTTGGTCCGTCCCGCCGCTCGGGACGCCGTCAGCGAGGAGAGGGGGACGCTGGGAAGGGGCACCTCCCTGCAAACCGCCAGCTCTGAGCCCGTTTCTGCAGGGACCCGACGCGGGACCATCCCGTCGTCCCCGCAGCACGATGGGCCCACGGACCCCGGGCTCCCGGCCGCCGCTGAATGCTGCAGGGACCAGCAGCCGGACGTTAGCTTGGTGAGCGGGTCCATCACCAACCACGTGCGTCATGAACCAACCCATCATTAACCCAGTTCACACTACCCTGGCCCGTCGCTAACCAGCCCATGTTTAACCAAGTTCCCCACTACCCTGGCCCACCATAAACCCCCCATCTTCCTACACCCCTGGGAACACCCGGGTGGGGAAACTGAGGCAGGTGTGTCCAGTCCACTGCCCGCCGTAAGCAGCGGGGCTGGGATTCGAACTCAGGGTCCTGGGCCCCACCCGTCCTGCCCCCCGTGGACCGCTGTCCCAGCCAGGCGCCCCCCTCAGCTCTGCCAGGAAGGCGGAGCCCACGGGGTTCACGGGGCCCAGCGCTGCAGACCGTCAGACCAGCCGCCCGCGACCCTCCCCGCCGTCCCCCCTTAAACCAAAGCACTCATCACGCAGCACAGAGCCCAGGCTCCTGCTGGGCTCGCCCCACAGCGGGGCCACCGCAGGGACCCCGGGGCTCAATGGGACACATATCTGGGCTTCTCCTCCCTGTGGCCCCAGACCCAGAACCCGGCTGGCTCCGTCGTCAGTCCCCAGCGAGCGCGGACACCCCCAGGGACGCGACGGCACCGGCTGCTCAGCCCTCCCCACGTCAGCCCGATAAGTTCACGCCGACCCCCTACGCAGCACCCGAGGCGCGTTTGGGGTGCTCCTTCTTCGGAGTCGAGGTTAAATTGAAATCGTAACCACCCGAGGAGGGAGGGGGTGTCATCACTGGGAAGCACGGACAGGGCAGGGGGCCGCCAGCACCTCCCAAGGGGGTCCCCGAACCTCACGGGCGTACCAGCAGGCAAAATTGTGGACAGCACAATCATCTATAACGAAGGGCAGATCAAACCCCCCGTTTGCATCCTAGCAGCTCGGGCCAGCCCGCCATGCCGTGCAGGAGATTCTGTTCCTGCTTCCAGAACATTCCGTTCCTAATTCCAGAACATTCTGTTCCTGCTTCCGGAACATTCTGCTCCTGCTGCCGGAACATTCCATCCCTGCTTCCAGAACATTCCATTCCTACTTGTGGAATATTCCATTCCTTCTTCTGGAACATTCCGTTTCTGCGTCCAGAACATTCTGTTTCTGCTTCCAGATGAATTAGTACCTGGCGGAAATCCTATACTCTCCCAACTCCTTCTGCTCACCTGTGACAATCACGGGTCGCTGCCCAGCAGGCGGGCCGGTGGGGAGGGGGCGCGGGGGCCTCCGCCCATTACAGGCAACCTGCCTTCCCGGGGCTGCTCCTATGTCCCCGCCCGGAAGTTCCCACAGGAGCCGGGAGTCCGCTAAGTAAACAAAAACACTGCGGTGTCGGCCGTGAGTGAGACGCTGTGTTTCCCGCCCCTGCGGCCGTGAGCGCGAAGCCTTCATTATTCAGGAGACTCCGGCTTCTCTTTCCTTCCGCCTTCCCTCGTCTTCCTCCCCGGCTCCCGCCTCCCCGCCCCATCGCCCCATCGTCAACTGACAGTCGGGTCGTTAAGCACAATAATTGTTCCTGAGTGGGTCTGGCTTATTGTCCCTCTTAATTTCGCCTGGAAGGCAGGCTCCTTACTCCGGGGAGGTCAGGGGTCGCCCGCTAAATCATGCATACCCACAATCCCTTGTGAATTATGCGGTTGACAAGCTGCTCAGGATTAAACCAACCTGCATTAGCTCCGGCCCTGAATTGCCGTTACTCGAGTGATGGATTACACGCCTAATGAGCAGCTGATGGCCACGGGCGACCTCGCGGGCTCCGAGAGCTCCGGTGCCAGCGGGACCTCGCACACGCTCCACGCTCCTGCCGCGCCTACACGCACGTGGGTGCATGCACGTGTGTGTGTGCGTGGGCTCTGTGTGCATGTGTGCCCCTGTGTATCCATGTGTGCATGACTGCACAGACACGTGTGCACCTGTGTGTGTGCATGTGTGCACGAGTGTATAGACGCATGTGTATGTGTGCATGTGTGTGCGTGGGCTGTGTGTGCGTGTGTGCCCCTGTGTGTGCATGTGTGTGGGCATGAGTGTACAGACACGTGTGCACCTGTGTGTGCACGCGTGTGCGCGCGTGTTCGTGCCCGTGTATGTGGGGGGGCATGAGTGTATAGACACGTGTGCACATGTATGTGTGCACGTGTGCGTGTGCGTGGGCTGTCTCTGCGTGTGTGCTCCTGTGTGTGTGTGCATGAGTGTACAGACACGTGTGCATCTGTGTGTGTGCATCTGTGTGTGTGCACACGTGTGTGCGTGTGTGCCCGTATGTGCGTGTGTGTGGGCATGAGTGTACAGACACGTGTGCACCTGTGTGTGTGCGTGGGCTGTGTGTGCATGCGTGTGTGTGTGATGAGTGTATAGGCATGTGTGCATGTGTATGTGTGCATGTGTGTGTGCATGGGCTGTGTGTGTGTGTGCTCCTGTGTATGCGTGTGTGTGTGCACAGACACGTGTGCACCTGTGTGCACGTGTGCATATGCAGTGCTGCCGTGCGTGTGTGCATGTTTGCACACATGTACATGCGAGCATATGTGTTCAAGTGTGTGCATGTATCGACACATGTGTGCATGTGTGTGCAGCTGTGCTTGTGTGCATACATGTGTGCTATTGTGTGTGCATGCACGTGTTGACATGTATGTACACGTGTTTGCACACGTGTTCGTGTGAGTGTATGTAAGTGTGCATGTGTGTCTGGACACTCGTGATTGCATGTGTGTCCAACTGTGTGCGTGTGTGCGTATGCATGAGTTGTGTGCCCGTGTGTGTGCATGAGCGTGTGGACGCGTGTGCGCCTGTGAGCGTGTGCACACCTGCTTGTGTTTGTATGTGTGTGCACACCGCACACAAACGTGTGTGCACACCGCATGCACACGTGCTCTCCCTTTCCCTCAAAACTACTTACAGATTCCCTGCTCACTGGCGCCGCCGGGCGAGGCGTTCCCCGATTCGGGAGTTTTAATCCACAAAAAACAAAACCCGGATGAGTAGTAACACGACCTGCCCAGAGGGGGCTGGGGCCGTGTGTGTCCTCGTCCTCACGCAGGTGGGAACACGGCTCCGGGAACTGCGGGTTTCTCCGGGGGGCATCCCACACGCCCTGCGGGTGGACAGTGGGTTTCCGCGGCCTCCGGCTCCCAGCGAAGCCCTGAAGAGGGTTCTGATCCTCGGCTCAGCCAGGACAGCCCGTCCGGGTGCGAGGCGCAGTGACCGAGGGGCTCGGGGCAGAAGCACCAGGAGCAGAGAACAAACAGCCAGCGAGGTCGGTGCACGGGGGACACGGGGACACGGGACAGGGGGGACACGGGACGGAGGCCGGCCGGGCAGGCGTACGATCGTGGCCACGGCCTTATGCTCGCACCTCCCCTACGAATCTGCATCCCGACGAGCCCCACCCCTGCACACCGCCACCCACACCCGACAGCCCCTCCCCACCTGCCTGTGTCCCCGCTTGCGAAAAAGAAACAGAGAATCATCAGGAAAATAAAGTGCGTTGACAGGAGCGTCCCATTTTCACCAAAAACACAAAATCTGTGTCAACACGGACAGGACAGCTCAAGGTCCACTGAGGCCACGGAGCTGGACCTGGGGGCAGGGTGGTGTCCCTCTAAGAAGACAGTGAACCAGAGTGTCCCCTCGGGCTCGCCCTCCCCGCGACAAGAGACACCCCACCGTCTGTGCTCACGTTCAGTCCAGACACCCAGAAACGAGACTCGCCCGGGAGGCGGGACGGTCGCGTGGCACTTTCCTGCCGGCGACGGCGGCGGCTGTGTCCCCGAGACCTCCTCCTTCACTCCCCAGGAATCCCAGGGATGGCGCGTGGGCCCGGGCGCTCACCCCTGCTCGCAGCCGCCGCGGGCACGAAAACGCCCCTTTAGAACGCGCCCTGCGGGACCCGGTGCCTTCGCGGCCACCCACGGAGCCGCCGGAGGAAGGCTGTCCTCGCGGCTCCCCGGAAGCCGGCCGGGGCACAGGCACCCCTCGTCATCCCGGGATAACAGCTTCTGACACGCTTTCGATATGATTACATTAGGACAAGTGGGCCGTGATTGATAACCTAATACCCGGGCCGCACGTGCCATCCATCATCGGAACTGTATTAATTATTCACCGCGGCCCCGCAACGCAGGAATCAATGTCGGAAACGCACAACGGGCACGCGGGACTCCCGGCAGACCCCGACGACATAATAAAACGGGAATACTAAATAATCGCAGCCTGCGATCGCGGCTTAATAAAATCCATTCATTCGGCTGTCACAGACACGCCGCGGCGTCATTTTAGAAAACAATAATTGAATATAGTTTTGAGTTCTTTTATTTATTCCATTTACGGCGTGGACAGAACGAGGCGCGGGGGTTAGAGGACACGGTCGGAAGGGGAGGAGCGGGAGTTTGCGCATCCGGCAGGCGCCAAATGTGGGGAGGGTGTTGAGGGACGCGGGCAGGGCGGCCCGGCGGTGCTGGTTACGGGGCTCTCAGAGCCCCCGTGGTCTCAGAGACCCAGCCGCACCCAGGGGGCCACGTGCACCGTCGTTCCGCCCTGGCCGTCGTGGGCGGGACTGTGTGACACCCTGCGGGAGGGCCCCCCAGAGAACCAAGGATGTGAGGAACCGCCTGTGTCCTGCGAGGGCGGCACGCTGCATGTCAAGAGGAAGAGTGAACAAAGGCCGCCCTGCGTGGTTGCTCAGGTTGCGCACTGCATACTCCACCAGCTGCCGTCGACGTGGGCTGCAAAGGCACCCTCACAGGTGCGCCCCGCACACCGTTCACTCCACTCACCGCACAGGAAGTTTCCGAGCAACGTGTCCTCACGGACGACGGAGAAGCGGTCCCCCGTCCCGCCCACGTGGTGGCGGCAGCGAGAGGAGTTGGGTGGATGGAACCTTCCGTGCTGGGTGTGGTTCCCTGCAGCTCAGCACTGCCCTCACGCCCGGGGAGTCTGAGCACGGTGGCCGCCACGGGCAGCAAGCCGAGGAACCGCCTGGTCTTTCCTCGGGAATTCAGGCGCTGGAGGAAGTCGCCTCTCCACGAAGGCCACGTGCCAAGCCCATGTGCCGGCCACGGCGTGGCCCCAATAACCAGCGCCCAAGAGGGCCCTCTGCCAGGCAGCACACAGCACAGCAGGACCTGGGACCACACCGCCAGCCCCGTTCTCGGGTCACCACCTACAACTGAACTGGTTAATAGTAGCTGATTTAATCCTGTTGGGTTTAAAATTTCTTTTTTTTAATTTAAAAATTCCCGTGGCGTTTTAAGGCCGCGCTGCGTCTCCTCAGGGACCAAGCAGCTCAGAACTCAGCACTTGATCCTGAAAGTAGTTTCAGCGAAACTCCCCGTGGGACGGGAGGGGGCCGAGTGAGGGACGGGGCCGCCCGGAATCCGCCGACCGCCCAGCCGTGCTGACCACCGTCCCTCCTCCCCCAGAAGGGGAGCCCGTCCCTGTGCACCCACCGGCCCCCGGGGACCGCTCACCCTCGCCCTGTCTCCGTAGGTGTCTGTTTCCCGGAAGCGTGTGCTCCTGAGCTCTGCCTCCCGCACCTGCTTCTGTCCGGGAGAGGAGTTTGTGACTGTCTGCTGCGCTCAGGCGCGGAGCGCACACGGGCGTACACGGGGCGCACACGGAGCGTACACGCACCGCACACACACCGCACACAGAAGGTACACAGAGTGCACACGGAGTACGTACACGGAGTGTACACAGGGAGTACACAGGGCGCACATGGGATGCACACAGAGCACATACATGGGCGTACACGGAGCGTACACTGAGTGCACACGGAGCGCATACACGGAGTGTACGTGGGGAGTAAACGGAGCGCACGTGGAGGACGTACATGGGGCATACATGAGGCCAACACGGAGCATGTACACGGGGTGTACACAGAGAGTCCACAGGAAGTACATGGGGCGTACATGGAGCACGTGCACAGGACACACACGGGGCTCACGTGGGGCATACATGGGGCATACAAGGAGTATGTACACGGGGCTCACATGGGGCGTACACGGGGCATACATGGAGTACGTACCCGGGACACACACGGGGTGCACACAGCGAGTACACAGGTTGTACATGGAGCACGTACACAGGGTGCACATGGGACGAACACAGGAAGTACACGGAGCATGTACACTGGGTGCACACGAGGTGAGTACACGGAGCGAGTACACAGGATGTACACATGTGCTGTACGCAGGGCACACACGGAGCCTACAGATCGCTGCGGCGCAGACGCAAACCCTTACGATTGTGGCCCCAGGCTTCAGCGCGGCTCCCCCTGCCCGCAACGTCCCGCGTGATTCACCCCAACTTCCCACCCCCCTTCGGACCCTCGAACCCCGTAAGCGCCGGGCCAGAGCGCCCAGAAGGAAACAGCCCACCTGTGGGGACCCGCTCGGAGCGCCCAGCCCTGCCCAGAGGTTACAGTGAGCCCCGGGTGGGGGTGTCCCCGAAAGGTCAGGGCCACCGCCGTGTGGCCTTGTCAGCCTCCGGCCAGGCCTGGAAGGACCGGCAGCCGGTCTCGGGGTCTGTCGTCCCGCACAGCGAGGGCCCGGCTTCTCGACGGCTCCTGAGCCCACGGCGAGGACCCCCGGCCCTGCGCGGTTCTCCGAATTCTTGCTGGAGGGGAGTCGCCGAGGCCGAGGGCCAACAGGGCAGCCGCTGCCTCCTGCCAAATTCCACAGCGAAATCCAGGAGGCCCAGGGCGGTCGCCCCGCCGTGAACTTCTGGCCAAATTTTCCGGACCACCCTCGGAGCCCGCCGACGGCTGCCAGAGCGACCTCGAGCTTCCCCGAGACGCCACCGCGACCCCGGCCCCCTCCCCGATTCAGCCTCACCTCCCGAGGTCGGTCCGCCCAGACTTGGCAGGCGCCGGGACCCCACGCGCCCTCCCAGGTCCCAACAACCACCCGCCTGCCGTTGTCCACGACGAGGAACCACTCCTGCGGCCGTGAGAACACGCTCGGGACCAGGGCCCCGGCCGTGGCGGGGACGCGTGCTCTCTGCCACGCCATGCACGCACGCCCGGCGGTGTGTCTCCGGCTCGTACACACACACACACGCCTGTGGAAACCGTGTCCTACTCCCGGCGCTCCGACGGGCTCCTTGATCACCACTGACAGCTGCGGGCGGCCGGGCGGCCGGGCCCCGGAAAGCCCCGCGCTCTCCCGACCCGAGATTGAATTCGGGCTGAAACACGGGGCTCATGGAAGGAGCAATTAAGGGGCCTCATGGACCGGGGGGCGGGGGGGGGACAGCATGATTAACGCCAAGCGTCTCGCTTAATGGCGAGATTAAGTAAGCCACTGGTAAAAACGCCCATACATCATCCACAGGCCCCTAATTGGCTTCCTGTTCCGGCTGCGAGAGGCATTTTCGGGCGGAATTACATCCCTTCCCGGGACCGTCGCTGATGCCATAAATCAGGCCCACGGAGTTTCGCTAATTTTGATGGAGGCCAAATGGAACGCACAGCACGCGGAGGGCTCGCAATTACAGTTCATTACGACTTCCAAGAGGCAGAACGCAGGACCCGGGCAGGGGGAGGGGGGAGCGACACTAGGGGGTGGGGGACAGAGCGGCGGCCCGGCGTGCCTGTCCCCACACGCCGCGGGAGGGGCTGCAGGCTCGGCACGCCGCGGGCTCGAGCCCTGGGTGCCTTCCGGCGGGTCGCGCCCGGGGAAACACGCAGCAGGAACGGGCACACAGCAAGTGACGCCTCCCGACGCGGGCGGGAAGATCAGCAGCCATCGCAGGCGGGACGGCTCGTGTTGGAACCCCGCCTCCCAGGACCGCGGGACGGGGCGTGTTTGGAAGTGGGGTCTCTGAGGAATTAACTGAGTCAAAATGAGGTCGACGAGGGTGGGCTGTGACCCCATAGGACGGGGGTCCTTAACAGGACAGGAGAGGGGCGCCAGGGGTCACTCGATTACACTCAGTGTGACTTAGGCTCAGGTCACGATCTCACGGTTCGTGGGTTCGAGCCCCGCGTCAGGCTCTGTGCTGATGGCTTGGAGCCTGGAGCTGCTTCGGATTCTGTGTCTCCCTCTCTCTCTGCCCCTCCCCTGCTCACACTCTGTCTCTCGATATCTGTATCTCTCACAAAAATAAATAAACGTGAAAGAAATTTAAAAAGAAAATAAGAGATGAAGACACAGACACGCACAGACAACAAACATGTGATGACACGGGGACAACACGGGGTCTGGGTGCCAAGGACACAGGCCTCAGGAGGGACCAGCCTCGGCCCTGCCTGGACCTCAGATCCCCAGCCTCCGCCCTGCCTGGACCTCAGCCCCCCGGCCTCCGCCCCACCTGGACCTCAGACCCCCGGCCTCGGCCCCGCCTGGACCTCAGACCCCCAGCCTCGGCTCTGCCTGGACCTCAGACTCCCAGCCTCCGCCCTGCCTGGACCTCAGACCCGCAGCCTCAGCCCTGCCTGGACCTCAGACCCCCAGCCTCGGCCCTGCCTGGACCTCAGACTCCCAGCCTCACCCCTGCCTGGACGTCAGACCCCCAGCCTCTGCCCCCGCCTGGACCTCAGACCCCCAGCCTCCGCCCTGCCTGGACCTCAGACCCCCAGCCTCCGCCCTGCCTGGACCTCAGACCCCCAGCCTCCGCCCTGCCTGGACCTCAGACCCCCAGCCTCCGCCCTGCCTGGACCTCAGAACCCCAGCCTCAGCCCTGCCTGGACCTCAGACTCCCAGCCCCACCCCTGCTAGGATCTCAGACCCCCAGCCTCTGCCTCCGCCTGGACCTCAGACCCCCGGCCTCGGCCCTGCCTGGACCTCAGAACCCCAGCCTCAGCCCTGCCTGGACCTTACACTCCTCTGCATCCCCGGATGAAGCCAACGTCAGTCAGCAAAACAGGGTTCCAGCGCCTTCCGCAAGCGGACCAGGCGACAGAGGAGCCGAGGGTTTAGGTTGCGCTCGCGGGGCGGGGGGTCCGGGGGCCCCAGTATCCAACGCCGCGCCCGCTGAGGGTGAGGGTTTGGGAAGGACGCAGCGGCTGGCCTAGACCCCAGACGCAGGGAGAGCAGCGGGGTTTCGTGCTGGGGTCGTAGGGAGCCACGGACGGTTCTTGAGCAGGCTCCCACAGCCATCCGCAAAGTTCTGGAGCGCGCGAGGCTGCAGGGTGGTCATTTGTGAGGAGGCAGGCGGGAGTATGAAGGTTCACCTCATTCATCGGGCGCTATGCACAAATCCCTCCACACTCAACACGAATCCAGCGTTTGGGGCTCGGGCAAGCCCAGCGCTAGAAGGAAAAACGGAGTTTTCGCTGAAACGGGGCAAGGCAGCGGGGTATAGACTTGCTCTAACGAGGTTTCAAAAGGCATTTTAGCTGAGGTGGGTTCGGAGCAGAGACCTGAAGGGAGCGAGGCGGTGAGCGCTCACGTGAGCACATGTGAGAAGTGTGTTCCAAGCGTCAGGAACGGCCGGTGCAAAGGTCCTGGGGTAGGAAATGTATGGACCGAATCGGGAGAACCAGGGGCAGCCGAGGGGCAGCAGGTTTTCAAGACGGGACACAGTCCGGGTTCTTGCGGCTATCTCCGGCGTGAAGCCTCTCCCTCCCTGCGGCCAGGTTGCCCTTTGCCCTTGCCCGCTCCTCCGCTCTGCACGCAGGGACGCCCGTGTGGCCAGGAGGTGTGTCTCCCCAGTCGTGTCCTGAATCGGGAGGTACCGTCGTCCGTGGATGGTTTTGGGGCCGGGACTGGTTCACGCCTGACCCATCCACGCAGGTTCGAAACCCCTAGGTGAGCGCGTTGTCCTCAGGGGTCTGCCGCACGGCGAGGGCAGGGCACGGCCCCCAGAAGTGACGAACTGTGCACGTGACCCAGCGTGGCAGCGGGTGTCTGTCTGTAGGACAGGCGTGCACACCCAGTCACCAAGGCTTTCGAATGGTGTGTGTGTGCGTGCGTGCGCACCGTGCATGTCCGTGCTGTGTGCGCAGTGTGTGCACACATGTGTGCATTTCTGTATGTGGAGGGGGAGACCATGTGTGCGTGTTAATGGTGTGTGTAGAGTGGGTGTGTGTGTGTGTGCGTACACACGTGTGCACTTCTGTATGTGTGTGGTGTGTGCAGTGGGTGTGTACACACGTGTGTGTGGATGAGCACTGTGTGTGCACATGGGGCGTGTGCATTTGTGTGCACACGTGTGTGCATTTGTGTATGTGGGGTGAGCATTGTGCATCGCGTAGCGTGTGCATCGTGTGTGTGCTGTCGGTGCGTATGTGCACTGTGTGTGTGCGCATTTGTATATGTGTGTGGGCGTGCATTGTGCATGTGTGTGTGCAGTGTGTGTCACGTGTGTGCACACGTGTGTGTGCATGTGTGTGTGGATGAGTACTGTGTGTGTGCAGTGTGTGTTACGTGTGTGCACACGTGTGTGTGCATTTGTGTGTGTGTGGATGAGTACTGTGTGTGTGCAGTGTGTGTTACGTGTGTGCACACGTGTGTGTGCATTTGTGTGTGTGTGGATGAGCACTGTGTGTGTGCATGGTGTGCGTGCAGTGGGTGCATATGTGCACGTATGTGTGCGTTTGTACAAGTGTGTGGACGACCATCGTGCATGTGTGTGTGCACTGGGTAGATATGTGTGCACGTGTGCGCGTCTGTGTGTGTGCATGTGTGTGTGCAGTCTGTGCGCGTGTGCATGTGTGTGTGCACATTTGTATATGTGTGTGGATGACCACTGTGCATGTGTGTGTGCATGCGTGTGTGCAGTGGATAGATGTGTGTGTGCATGTGTGTGTGTTTCTGTGTGTGCATCACGTGTGTGCAGACGGGGCCCCATGTGGACACGGGGCCTCCGGGAGCGTGTCCCCAAGACGGGGAGAACCGACAGCCGGGACGCAAGCAGGCCGAGCCCTAAAACCACAGGGAGCTGAGTTTCGCCGACAGCCTGAGTGACCCCGGCCGCACACGCGGGGCTCCGGGTGAGAAACGCAGGCGTCTGACGGCAAATCTGCATCGCGACATTAAGTCGGTGACAAATCAGTACCGGCAAACGGTGGCGAGGGAGCAGGCGATCGCACGCGGGCTAACGTAAAGATAAACACGGAAAATCAAGGCGGACACGGAAAACAGAAGGAGGGGCGAGAACAGGAAGCACAGAGTAAGAAAACAGTGTCCAATAATCGGTAATAACGGGTCGACGGATGTATCAGCCTGTCGTTCAAACACAGACATCGTCCGACCGGATTCGTGAGACACACTCTGCTGAGGAGAGGCCCACCGCGAGAGCAGAATACAGACGCAGGCGCCTGTGTCTCCCTCTCTGTCTGCCCCTCCCCTGCTCACACGCGCTCTCTCTCTCTCTCTCTCTCTCTCAAAAACAAATATGCATTAAAAAAAAGAAACTCTTTTGAATAAGTGAGGAAAAAAGCAAAACAAGTTAAACCCAAAGAAAGCACAGGACTCGGAACAATAAAGGGCAGAAATGAATGAAACAGGAAACGAGAATATAACTGAATCAATAAAGCCAAAACTCGGTTGTATAAAAAGACTAATAAAAAGAGAGAGAGAGACAGAACGCACAAGTCAGCCGAATCAGGAATTCTTTAAACGGAGGGGGATATTGCTATAAATATTTAAAATAACTTTATGCTAATAAATTGCAGAAAGTAGATGAAGTGGACAGATTCTGAGAAACACACGATGCGTCACGACGGACGCGAGAAATAGAAAATTCGATGAGTTCTGTATCGATCGTGCGATGGGATTCGTATTTTTTAAACTCCCCGCAAAGAAACACCCGGACAGATACCGTCGCCGGGGGAACGCCGCCGAGTTTAGGGAAGCAAGAACACACCGACGTTTCACGAACGCTCGCAGAAAACAGAAAAGTAGGCCAGTCTGTCCGGCTCGTTTGCGAAGACAGCACGGCCTTTGTACCAGCATCTTCCAAGAGATTTAAAGGCCACGGAGCAACCGCGTGAGGACGGGGGACAACAGTTGGAAGACGGACGGCAGAAACCTAGGACGTGGGACCCCAGCGCCCAAACCTGGAATTCGTTCCAGGGAGAAAAGAAACCCACACGTACGTACTTGTCACCGAATCTCATGCCGAGGCCACCGGGAAGCCACCGAGACGCCTCAAATCGTGTCTGTGGCAAATACCGTCTGACCCTAAGAATTTTAAACACTGACTTCGGCGAATGTGTGAGCACAGGAGACGCCCCCACGGAGACACACGGTCGTCTGTGCCGTCCTGGGGAGCACTGCCCCACAGGGAGGACGGAGGGGAGGCGCGGAGGCCACGAGCCCCTAACGGCACACGTGTACTTGCGCCCGCGGGCGCTGGCCTCCCCTCCTCTCTCCTGGCCCGCTTTTCCCTCTGCCCCAATTTCCTCGCCTATTTTTATCAGTTTTCGTGGCACCAGCGCCGTTCCGTGGTGCCCCACATTTAGGTCAGCACAAATCGTTTTTAAAATAACGGGGACCTCAGCGTTCAAGGGAGCCATCGTGGGCGAGCCTGCCACGACCTCAAAGGGTCCCGCGTTTCGTCTCCCCGAGGCGGGAGTGAGAGCTCCCCGATCAGTCGGCGGCTAAAATCCGGGACTTCCCACCGCGGCCACCTCGCGGCGAGACTCACCTGCAGCCCGTCCGGGCAGGAGAAGCGTTGACTCTGCTTTCGCCCCGAAGTGCTTCCGAAACCACGGGGAGGCGTTCCTGCGAGGGCGCCGTGGCCCGGGGACGGCGGGCGACGTGGGTCGGGGGCTCCTAGAAGCAGGAAGGACGCAGAGCCCAGAACTCGCGGCCTCTCGCCCCGGCCATGGCTGGACCCCGTCTGCCCGGGGGAATGACACCCGCTTCGGGGTGTGGGGGGCTCTGACACCCCGGTCCCGTGCGGCGCGAGGCCTTCAAGGCCGGGACCCCAGTCGCGAGGGGAGACTCCGTGGCAGGCAGCGGTTGCCGGCAAGGAGACCCCTCTCCCCCCGGGAGCCCGATCTTCCTGGTTCCTGCTGACGGAGGGAAAGACAGGAGCGAGGGCGAGTCCCCGTCCCCGGCTGCCCGGCCGCTGTTACCGCAGGGTGAGGACAGGCTCCCTGCGAAGACGGATCCACGGACAGGGTCACGGTCACCACGCACAGTGTGCGGGCTGTCGCATTTCCTAACGTTTCTGGTTTAAAACCTGCACTTTGTTACGCACGCAGCGTTGGCGGCGACGGGGCGTCTGCGCACACGGCCGAGCACGGGGCGCGAGATCCCAGGTGTGTGACGGGGACACCGTGCTTGTGCCGGTGTTAGTACTACTGCTCCCGTTGCCAACGCGGCGGGTTCTTACTGCTACGAGGGAGAACAGGGCCTCGGAGACCCAGTGTGGCTTCCCGTAGGAGGAGACACCTCCCCTCTGCTGCCAGGTGCAGGGTCTGCGGCGGGAGAAACCGACCTTTTCCGAGATGACACGTGCGTCCCCAAAAAGCATATGTCCACGTCCTGTCCCCAGAAAATGTAATGGAAACGAAGGTTTTTGATCCTTCTAATTACGTGAAGGATTTGAGACAAACTCATTCTGGATCCCGGTAACCCTAAGTCCAAGGACAGGTGTCCTTGTAAGAGACAGAAGAGGAGACACAGACACAGAGGAGAAGCCACGTGAAGACGGAGGCAGAGACGGGAGGGACGCAGCCACAAGCCCAGGGATGCCTGGAGCCCCAGAAGCTGAAGAGGCAGGAAGGACCCTCCCCTGGAGCCTCAGGAGGGAGCCCGGCCCTGCCCCGCCTGGATCTCAGCGGTCCTGCCCAGCCTGGGTCTCAGACTCTGATCTCCGGAGCTGGGAGAGGAGGAATGTCTGTTGTTTTAACCTCACAGTTCCAGATTCTTTGCCCGTCCCAGGACGTGCGTACAGACAGGCACACACGGACTCTACGGGGTGAGCGCCCTGTCACGGAAGTCTGTTCGGTTCACACTCTGTGGGCCCACAGCTCCCAGGATCGGGCTTGAAGGCACCTGTCCCCGTAGACAGCTTGGGGTGCGAGCTCTCAAGCAGTTGTGAGGCTCTGGGGGTGACAACTTCACACGGTCCCCTGCAGGCCCTCCACAACACCCCCGGGCCGTGGCCTGCCGTTGTCATGGGGGCCCCTTCGGCCTGGAAGGGAGAGGACGGGTACTCATGAGGCATCGTGTGACGTCCTGAGGGCAGCAAGCCCGAAGGAGCAGGGCCGCCCCTCCCTTCCAGGTCCCGATAGGGCTGCGCAGCCGGCCCGGAGACCACGCCAAGGTCGGCAGCCGGGACTGGACCCCCTCCCCTCCCTGCGGTCAGCCAGGGCTCGGGAGGCTGTCCCGCAGCCCGCGCACTTCACGTGGCCTTTCTGGCTGAGATCCAGGCGGGGCGGATTCTGTTCCCGGCAAGGACGGTCCTCCTGGCTTGCAGGCGGTGACTCATGTCCGTACGTGACAGAGAGGCCCGTGCCGCCTCCTCCTATACGGGCACGAATCTTACCGGCTCGGGGCTCCGCCAGGAACCCCTATCCCCTTACTCACTCCCTGAGTTCAAACACCAGCCCACTGAGATCATAGGGTCTCCGCTGCGGTGACAAAACCCGGTCATCGTCCCACAGAGCCACCACGGGCCGCACGTGAATGGATGGGCTCGGCTGTGTTCTAACGGAAGCCGACACTGAAATTTGAATTTCGTATCATTTCGGTGTGTTATTAAATATTCATTGTCTGACTCTCAGGCATTTAAAGATGTAAAACCGAGACTGCGTGATTTCGTGTATACGGAATGTCCGGGACAGGGGATTCAAGGGAGACAAGCGGCAAGTTACTGGCGGCTTCGGGCTGAGGGAGGGCAGGCTGGGGGGTGGGGGTGATGGGAAAAGGCTGCAGGGTTTCAGTTTGAGGTTCTCACGTTGTCTGCCATCACGGCTGCACAAGTCTGTGAGTTATTTCTCAGTCAAGTTGTTTAAAATGTAAAAATCACTCTTAGCTCGTGGGTGGGCCGTACCGAAGCAGGTGGCGGGCCACGGTCTGTCTACCCGTGCGGGTGTTCTGTGATGGTCCAAATCCAGCCACACCGTTCCGGCGCAGGCAGTAATTCCGACATCTGTCGGCCAGGCCCCCGCGTGTCCAGAGGGAGACGCCGGGCTCGCGGAAGCCACACGGTCGGCTCGGCTGCGCTTAGCTCAGGCTGTGGGGGCTGCAGCAGGAACTCCAGGCTCGGGACGCCCGTGAACCCGGCGCCTGCGCGCCTCCCTCTCCCCGCCTGCCTCCACACTGTGCGCAACAGTCTACCCACATCCAGGGGGCTTGGACGGCCTTTTCTGTGGAGCCTCGACCTGCCTGAAAATCAACATAAAATGGGCACAAGGCACGAGACACCTCGCACCCAAGCCTGGCCGCTCCAGTCTCCAGCTAACACCTTAGAAACACCACGACGACAGGCTTTACCCCTGGTTTTGCAGCACCGTTTCTGCGACGGTTACAGAGGAGAAACAGGACCGAACCCAGGAGGTTCTGCCACGGAGACGCCCCAAGAACTATGTTTGCATCTCATGTCACCCCCGGCGCGGTCGCCGAGTCCCCAGCAACCTGCTTCTGAGGCAGCGGGCACCGTGCCCGGGCACACGGGGACGTCCTAAGGAAATCGCCGGGACGCGACGTGACAGAATCAGACAAAACCACAGGCATCACGGCGGCCACGCAGAACGCCCCGTGGGCCCAGGAGAAGCCGCCGCAGGTTCTGCCGTCGGAGCACGGAAGGCGGCTCACCCCCGCGGTGAGAAGCCCGGGTTCGAGGAGGTGAGGCGGGGCGGCCGGACCGCCCGCCTTGCAGCGGGACGTGTGGGACCCGAGGGGGACACCCACGTCCACAGCCAGGGCCGCAGCGTCCCGAAAACCAGCTCCTCGTCCCCAGGAGGAATGGAACGAGCAGGTACAAAAATAAACATTTCCTGCGACACGGCTCCCCTGTGACAGGAAAATGCCCTCCAGCTAAGATGGGGAGGACCAGGGACCACGCTGGGCCACGGGAGGGGGTCCCTGCGAGTGCAGCGAGGGGCTTTGTTCCCTTCAGGAGAGACGGGGGCCTCGAAACAGGGCTGCCAACACACACGGAGACCCGCGTGCACACACACAGGCACACTCACAGGGACACACACAGTTATTCACACTCACAGGGATATGAACACACAGGTACCCACGTGCACACACACGACTATGCACACTCACAATAATATGCACACACACGGTCATGCACACTCACAGGGATATGCACACAGCTATGCACACATAGGGACCCTTGTGCACACACACAGTTATGCGCACACAGGGACACACACACAGCTATGCGCACACAGGGACACACACAATTATGCACACTCACAGGAACAAACATGTGTACACAGTTATGCACACTCACAGGGATATGCACGCACATGGTTATGCACACCTACCGGGATATGCACACACACGGTCATAAACACATAGGAACATGGAGGCACACACACTGTTATGTATACATGGGCACACACAGCTAAGCACACAGGGACACATGCACACGTGTGAGTATACACACAGGGACACACATACACATTTGTGCACGCTCACACGCACCGGCACGCACACGATTATGCACACACAGGCACACACACGTGCACATACGGTTATACACACAGAGATATGCACACATAGTTATATACATACAGGGACACGTGTCCACACATAGTTACATGCACACAGACACACACGGTCAAGCACACTCATGGGCACATGGACGCACACACCCACACGCACGCACATACATGGTAACGGACACAAACAGGGATATATACACACAGTTGTATCCACCCAGGAACACATACACAGTTATACACACACACAGGCACACATGCACATGGTTACGGACACCTAGAGGGACGTGTCCACACACTTGTGTACACACCATCACATGCACACACAGGCACACCCACAAGCACTCACGTGTGCACACAGGTACACACACAATCATACAGACATCCAGGACACGCAGACGCAGGTACACACCATCGCACACACACGCACACACACTCATGTGCAGAGAGAGACATCCACAGCGATACACATGGAGACACAGATAGACATGCAGATACACATGTACACAGACACGCACACACATTCTGGAGCACCCACACAGACACCGACGTGCATGCACGGTCATGCAGACACGCACACATATGCACGGGCATACACGCATGTGTGCACACGCACGGTCACACGTAGGCCTGTGCACACACTGGTACACACATGTGCAAACAGATATGCACGTGCACGCCCACCCGCGGGAGGAAGGCAGCCCCCCTCCCGCAGCCAACAGCTCCCGCCAAGTTTGTGGGGACCATGCGGGGAGCAGGGCGCCCCCCAGCAGCCCGCGGAGCCCCGCTCAGCGCCCCAGCGTCGCCCCCAGGCCCGCGCCGCGCCGCGAAGGGGCTCCTTCGGGAAGGGTGATTAGCAGGCCTCCGGGGACCGCAGGGTGGGTGCGCGCCCGGCGGGGAGCAGCGCCCAGGGGCGGGCGGGCGGGGCGCAGGCCTAATCACCCGGCTCCCCGGCGCGCGGACGCGTGGGGCCATGGCAGGCATAATGTGTCATAATTTGGCCGCCGATTCTGACAGCCCCGGCTGAGTCGGGCATTAAATCATGGCCCTGGGGGATCCTCACTGTGCCAATTTCTGCCGGGGCGCCTGTCATCTCGTCCCGCAGAGCAGCGATCATTTCTGACATGATTGGATCAAAATTAGTCAGTACATTTAGATGTAAATTAGAGACATCCAAGCATACTAATGAGCACAGAGAGGCAGGCCCGCGTAATTGACAGAGCAACAGCTTCCTTCGGCGCCGCGCGCAGAGGAGCACCCTGATACCGGGATCCGCGCATCAAAAAAGTGGGAAAACTTTTTTGAGGGGCATATTTAAGGAACCCTTACATCCCGAATGAGTGTAATGTTCGCCCGGCCTGCGGTTCCCGCCCCCACAAGGCTCCGACCGAGACGCACGCGGCGGGGGCCCTCGCCAGGCGCACGCCTGCCCCCGGCGACCGCGGGCCGCCCTCGCGACACCCCCACACCCCTCCCCCGGGCCGCGGCCGCCGCCCCTCCCCACCCCGTCCCGGGCCTCTCTCTGACCTGGGACGCTCCGCGGAGGCGCGGGGACCACCAGCTGCCCGGGTCTGGGCCGTGCGCACGCGTGCGTGGGGCAGCCCGGTAGGGGGGGCACCACCGTGCGCACGCGTGGGTGGGGCGGCCGGGTGGGCGGGGCCAGCACGTTGGACGGGCACCGTAGTGCGCACGCGTGGGTGGGGTGGCGCTTTCGTGGGTGGGCGGGGCCAGCACGGTGGAGGGACACCGCAGTGCGCACGCGTGGGTGGGGCGGCCGGGTAGGCGGGCACCGCCGTACGCATGCGTGGCTGGGGCACCCGGTGGGTGGGGGTGGCCGGGTGGGGGGAGATGCACCGCCGTGCGCACGCGTGGTTGGGGCAGCCCGGGGCCAGACACCGCAGTGCGCACGCGTGGGTGGGGCGGCCGGGAAGGCCGGCACCGCCATGCGCATGCGTGGATGGGGCACCCGATGGTTGAGGCGGCCCGGTGGACGGACACCGCAGTGCGCACGCGTGGTTGGGGGCGGCCGGGTGGCGGGGGGGGGGGGCACCGCCGTGCGCACTCGTGGGTGGAGCGGCCCAGTGGGCGGGCACCTGTGAGCGCACACGTGGGTGGGGCAGCCCGGTGGGTGGGGCCAGCACGGTGGACCGGCACCGCAGTGCGCACGCGTGAGTGGGGCCGCCTGGGTGTGCCACGTACACTGCGCTGGCGGGACACCCGCTTGCGAGACGGGAGGTGGGTGCTGCCTGCGCGCGAGCACCCCCGTGGGCCCCACCTCCTTTCGGGGTTCCCATGCAGCCCCCCAACGACACAGCCGCTCGCGCCTACCGGAAGGAGCCCTCCCCACGGCCGCCGGCTGCGCCCCGTGGACGTCGCTGCGTGGCCCCACCCACGCGGGTTCTCGGCGCACAGACAGGCCGCCTGGGGGTCCCCGGCGCCGCACAAAGGGACCCCGGAGAAAGCCACCCGGCCAGGCCCTGGGCGCCAGAAGCCGCTCAAGCAGCGAGAGCCACGGAAGCACCGAGCCGCCGTCCGTGTGCGCAACTAGACGGACAGAAGGAGACACAGACACGACGGAATGAAACGGCTCCAAACTCGCGGCTGCGAGGCCTTTCTCGTCACTTGCGCTCCGAACAATGGACAAGCCTGTCCCCGGGCGCGGCGGGGAGCAGGCTTTCCGCGTGTGGGCCTCGTCTGCAGCCGGCCGGGCTCGAATTAAATTACCGCGTGCTTATTTGGGCTGTCACCTGTGTTTAGGCAGCGCCCTGACGCGCGGAACTGTAACCAAACATCGGAGCGCTTACCCCCCAGTGCGTGCCTGCAGGGCTGCGCCGGGCGCGCGTCGCCCGGGGCGCTGGGGACCAGGGAAAATAAACCGCTGTCAGTGCCGGGCTGGGGCAGCCGTCGCAGCCAGGACGGCCGGCGGGGACACGCATCCCAGCCATCCGGGCGGGGTTTTCCGGGCAGCGACTCTGAGCCACCTGTGCCCTGAGCAGGAAGCCGAGGCTGGGCGGGTTTGGGGACACGAGCACGGAGCCTGCGGTAGACCAAACGTCCACTTTGCCGTCCCCAATCTCTGGGTCACGACAGGGTCACCGTGACCTTCCCGCACCCGTGAGCTCAAAGCCGCCGTGTATTGGCTACGGGGTGCCCGGCCGTCCGGGTGGGTAGGGAAACCGGGCCGCATCGGAGGGAAGTGCCCGTGGACGCCACTTCCAGACCTCCTGCCACCCCCAGCTCAGCTCTGCAAACCCCAGAGCTCCCGGGGCACCGTGCCCACGCCCTCACCTTGCCCTCGCGTAGCCGGGAGAACCCATCCGCTAAAATAACCTCATTTCTTTTCGAAATCTCACAGGGTCCCACGCTGAGTCTGCCTCCACGCACAGACCACGCAGCCTCACACTCGGGCACCAGCAGCGGTGGGCTGCCTTCTTTGCCAGACTTGGCCTAAAGCCGAAGAAAGACAAAGAAACAGAGGGAGGTTGTGGGCGGGGAAAGACCCGACACTGTGTTTCCAAACCAGGCTCCCACGACGTTTTAGGTGAAAACACCGGGCTCTTCCCGACAGAGTGTGTTTACGGCGGGGACTCCGGGCGGAGAAGCGGGCCCGTGGCCCAGTCCCAACACCGAATTTCCTTCTCAAACGTGGACCGTCGTGACCAAAACGGAACAGGAGCAGAAACCCGGCGTTTCCCTTCAGAGGACGAGGCGTCTGCCACGGAAGGCGCGTGAGGAGGACGAGGCCGGGCCGGAGAGGCCGCGTGGGAACAGCAGCACGGTCACGGAGCATCCGGCGGCTGGTGTCACTCATCCAGGTCCGGCGCCGACCCAGAGACGGGTCCCCTTGTGCAGAACGTCCCGCCTTCCGCAGACCGAGAGTCCACGTGCTGCCTCTGCAGCCGCCAGCCCCTTGTTGCACGGGGATCCGCTCCCACGCGTCCACGTGTGGCCCAGGCGGGGTCGCTGACCGTCCGTGAGTCAGGTGTGGCAAACCTCCGTCTCCTCCCTCGGGAGGACTGAAATCTCAGAGACAGAGACCCACGCACGCTCGCATTCCCGACCACGTCCTGTCGCCCCCGATGTCCGCAGCCACCGATGGTGTCGTTCCGTGGTGGCCACGCCACAGGGAGGGCTGAGCCTCCTGACGTGTGGGAACCTGCTTTCAGAGCCTGCGAAGTCATCCAGGCTCACGTAGACAGGGGTTTCTGGAGTCGGCAGTACCAGCGTTTAGGGCAGAGTAACTCTTTGGGGAGGGGTGCGCTGTGCCCCTCAGTGCGTGCAGCAGCGTCTCTGGTCTACGGGCCACGGGCAGAAAGCGCCCTTCCGGCCGCGACAAAGCTGGACACGTCCCCTGGTATCGCCGAGCGTCCCCGTGGAGGCCGACCGTGCCTGGTGGGACAGCCGTTCCCAGCAGCCTCGGAGGCCGTTTTCCAGCATCCTGGCTCCCACTCGGAGACGCGTCTACGTGGTTCTGCGTTTATCTCTTTACCCACAGAGTCCTCTGCTGGCTGACCCCTCAATTAACTTCTTCAGCTCAGAAAGAATCTTTCAATTTTCTCTCGAGTCTTTGCCCCGAAATGTAGCGTGCCCTGACTCAGGCCGCGGGGTCCCAGGTCGACCCCTTGCTGGGGCGGGAGCCCCGTAGAGCCACCCTCGCGGGCTCCAGACACAAATGCACACGTGCCTTCCAGCCCAGAGAACAAATGGAGTGCAAGTCACAAGCTCCGGCTTAGACCGAAGCGCCAAGGACTCGGGGCCGTGGCCGAGCAGAACTTTCCCCGTTACCGGACGCTTGTCTGTTGTACTTGCCGCGATGATTGGTTATCTCCTCCTAAGTTTCTGTATTTTTACTGGCCTCGGAATGTGATCTAAAGATCCCATTAAATAGAACAGAAGCCCCAGCAAAGATTCCCAGCCATGGCTCAGTGGCCCTCCGTGGCCGTGGTTGGTTCTTTTCCAACATTCGAGGTTTGGAAAGTCCTTCAGCGGATTTCACCGGATTTCAGGGAGAACCGTGCCCCTCGTCAGTGCTTGTACGCTCTTCCTTCTCCGATGAACTGAGTTTCCATCTTAGCCCGAAGATGTGGGGACCGTCCCTGCTGGTCCTTGGACGAGTCACAGGCGGAGAATCACGGAGGCTCAGGGTCCCACAAAACTTGGCGCCCCTTTCCCACCGCGAAATTTCCACCCTGGTCCCTCCCAGACCGCAGGCAGGTGGAGGGACAGCATGGTGGTCTGAGGGTTTCTCGACCGGCAGTGAGTGGCCACAGGGGACACATTCACAAATGTTTGTTGAGTGACTTAATGACTAATGACCTGAATGTTAAAACGACACGTTTCAAACTGGTGCCTTCGACCCCGTCTTGTTTGTCTTGAGACTTCATGCCGCGCAGAAGCCGAGAAAGGCGCACGGTCAAGAATTCGACCTTGTAGTCCTCTTAATTGGTTCCTCCCCCGACTAAGGACCGCGTTCGCAGCGCCCTTCGGGACAAATTGGACGCGAAGGAGCCTGAGTCTAACGAAAATGTCAGGGAGGGCGAAGATCTGATTAGTGCTGTGGGAGACGGAAAAAATGTCCCCAGAGGCGTTCCCAGTCCTAGGGCCACGTGGGACACAGAGCAATGTCCCCAAAGCTGTCCGCGTGTCAATCTCCAGAACCCGTGAATCAGAGCTTCGGTAAGTGCCGGGCTGAAGAGGGGCCCCCAGCGTCCCCGTCCTGACCCGCGGAACCGACGGGCGCGTCGGCTCACGTGGAAAGGAGACTTTGCAGTTGGGACCGGCGTCCTGATGACCCGGCGTCACAAGAGGCAGGGGGGTCTGACCCTGAGGACGAGGGACACGAGGGGTGGCCAGAGACAGGACCGTGTGCCGCGAGGGGAGAGACGCTGGGAAGGGCGTGGAACCACACCTTCTGCCCGGAGCCTCCAGAACGAACGCAGCCCTTCAGACCCCTCGTTTTACCCCGAGGGACTCCTCCCACCCCCGTGGCCTCCAGAGCTCTGAACGGAAACGCAGCCTCCTCCCCGCCACCGCCATGACCACGAATGCCACCCGGGACACGAGGCTCTGCTGAACACAGAGGAAGTTTCATTTCCTAGTGCAGAGCCATCCCGTGCCGCGTCTGGAGGTGCGCTCCGGCTCCAACGGCCACGGGCGCCCGCGGGAGCCACTGACCCTGCCTCGCCCCCCCAGCAGGGCGCCGAGAGGGCCACCCGCACCGGGAGACTCACCTTTGACCACAATTAAGATCAGAGCATGCTGGGCTCCGCTCCGCGTATGCGGGAAACCGTGGCCCGAGCAGAGTCTTTGATCATTTGTGTCCTCGCGCCTCAGGTCGACAGCGTCACCACCTCCGGGAGCCCGACTTCGCCTTGGAAGTTAAATTTTCTGAAACAGACAAGCAGCCCAACTGTTCCAGGCAAACCAACGGGTTTTCACGTGACCCGTACTCACGGAAACCAACATCTTGGCCCCAAAACGAAATATGGACACCGTCAGGATTTGGCTGCAATTCCGTGGCCCGTGACCCGGCACCCGTCAGCGAGACCGTTGCTGCTGGCTCTCTGTTTCTTCTTCTTCTTCTTTTTTAATAATTTATTGTGAAATTGGTTTCCATACAACACCCAGTGCTCATCTCCACAAGTGCCCTGCTCAGTGCCTGTCACCCCCTCTCCCCCCTCTCTCATCCCCCTCACCCTCAGATTGTTCTTAGTCTTTGAGAGTCTCTTATGTTTTATCTCCCTCCCTCTCTGTGTCTTTTTTTCCTTTCCCCTCTTCCCCTCCCCCTGGTTTTTGCTTAGTCTCACAAAGTCCACCTATTCGTGGAAACATATGGTATCTGTCTTTTTCTGACTGACTTATTTCACTTAACATAATACCCTCCAGTTCCATCCATGTTGCTACACATGGCCAGATTTCATCTTTTCTCATTGCCACGTAGCAGTCCGTTGTATATATGTACCACGTCTTCTTTATCCACTCGTTGGGTCTCTGCTTCTTAATTGTGAGCTGTCTTTCCAGGAGCAAGTTGTGCCACGGTATCACCGTGTTATCCCGACCGCCGTCCATGCAAGCTGCTTCTACTCAGCGCGATGTGGACGTCTACACAACAGAACAAGGGCACAGTCGTAACCACCGTCGTCACCCACGATAAGACACGTGCCTCCAGCAACGCATGTGGCATTTTGGTGGAAGGCACATGTTATGGGCGGAACGGGGGCCCCCTGCCACCCAAATCTCCTATGTCGGAGTCCCCGTCGCCAGCACCTCAGACGGTGGCCTTAATTGGAAATAGGGTCGTCACAGATGCAATCGGTCGAGACGAGGTGATTGCACGGCAGGATGTGGCAGGTGCTCTTGTAAGAAGGGGAAGTTTGGGAAGAGAGGCAGACGAGAGGCCTTGTGAGCACACGGGCAGAGGTTTGCAGGACGTGGGTACGAGCCAGGGGACACCAGGGGCTTCCGGAAGGCTGTCGGAAGCTGGGAAGAGACCGGAACGGATGTCCCTCACAGCCCTCCGTGGGAACCAACCTTGATAACACCCGGACCTCAGACGTCTGGCCTCCAGAACTGTGAGATGACACATTTCTGCTGTCCCGGCCACCGGCGTGTGGCGCTTTGTCACGGCAGCCCCAGAAAACCCACTGCAGGAAGGAATAGAAACGAGAGGCAGGGAGCCTGGCCAGGAAACCATCATGGTGAGCCAGGAGACGGGAGGGGAGTCCCTGGCTGAGCCGGGAAGCGGGAGGTGGAGCCAGGACAGAACCAGGAGGGCATGAAGGAGAGAAGTCAGCACGACACGGTGAGCCCTGAACGCAGGGACAAGGAGCAGAATAAACCCGGGAATCTAGAATGATTTTGGAATCCTGGCCTGGCACATGGGGGGTGGAGATATTAATGAGGTCGCTCATCCGGACGGGTGTTCAGGATGGGGAAGACTAAGCTGGAAGCAGGACTGTGCCTTCACAGGAAGTATGTGTCGTAACGGACTTTGAGCAAGCCCCCGAGGCCTTTCTTGTCTTAGTGGTGGGGGGGGGGGTCGTCAGAAAGACGTGAGGCTTTTTGTGTCCATGAGCAGTACCCATTCAGCCTGGAATTCATTGTTCCACCATTATTATGGGAGATTTGTCCTAAAGTTGCAGAATGGACAGTAAATACGAAAATATATCCTTTCAGGAAGACAAGAACTCATCCTTAAGAATCTGAAACACAGGTACCTTTGGGTAGAGTCTGAGATGAGACTCAGTAACCTGAAGGTAGGGCCCATGGTTCATTGATTCAGTGACTCAACAGATGCTGGCTGGATGGATGGATGATGAATGGGTGAGTGGATGAGGGATGGGTGGATGGATGGATGGGTGGATGGATGGATAGATGGGTGGATGGATGCATGGATGGATGGAAGGAAGGATAGATGGTTGGGTGGATGGATGGGTGGATGGATGGATGGATGGATGGATGGATAAATGGATGGGTGGATGCGTGGATGGATGGATGGATGGATGGATGGAAGGAAGGATGGATGGATGGGTGGATGGATGGATGGGTGGATGCATGGATGGAAGGATGGATGGGTGGATGGATGGGTGGATGCATGGATGGAAGGATGGATGGGTGGATGGATGGGTGGATGGATGGGTGGATGGATGGATGGGTGGATGGATGGATGGGTGGATGCATGAATGGAAGGATGGATGGGTGGATGCATGGATGGAAGGATGGATGGGTGGATGGATGGGTGGATGGATGGGTGGATGGATGGATGGATGGATAGATGGGTGGATGGATGGATGGGTGGATGGGTGGATGGATGCATGGATGGATGGAAGGAAGGATAGATGGATGGGTGGATGGATGCATGGATGGATGGAAGGAAGGATAGATGGATGGGTGGATGCGTGGATGGATGGGTGGATGAGTGGATGGATGGATGGGTGGATGCATGGATGGAAGGATGGATGGGTGGATGCATGGATGGAAGGATGGATGGGTGGATGGATGGGTGGATGGATGGGTGGATGGATGGATGGATGGATAGATGGGTGGATGGATGGATGGATGGATGGGTGGATGGGTGGATGGATGCATGGATGGATGGAAGGAAGGATAGATGGATGGGTGGATGGATGGATGGGTGGATGCATGGATGGAAGGATGGATGGGTGGATGGATGGGTGGATGCATGGATGGAAGGATGGATGGGTGGATGGATGGGTGGATGCATGGATGGAAGGATGGATGGGTGGATGGATGGGTGGATGGATGGGTGGATGGATGGATGAGTGGATGGATGGATGGGTGGATGCATGAATGGAAGGATGGATGGGTGGATGCATGGATGGAAGGATGGATGGGTGGATGGATGGGTGGATGGATGGGTGGATGGATGGATGGATGGATAGATGGGTGGATGGATGGATGGATGGATGGGTGGATGGGTGGATGGATGCATGGATGGATGGAAGGAAGGATAGATGGATGGGTGGATGGATGCATGGATGGATGGAAGGAAGGATAGATGGATGGGTGGATGCGTGGATGGATGGGTGGATGAGTGGATGGATGGATGGGTGGATGCATGGATGGAAGGATGGATGGGTGGATGGATGGATGGATAAATGGATGGGTGGATGCGTGGATGGGTGGATGGATGGATGGGTAAATGCATGGGTGGATGCGTGGATGGGTGGATGCGTGGATGGGTGGATGGATAGGAGAATGGGTGGGTGGATGGATGATAGACAGATGGATGACTGGATACATGAAGGATGGACAGATGTGTAGGTGGGTGGGTGACTGGAAAGGGAGCACTCACAACACCCCCAGAATTCAATGTGGTGCGTGGTCCCCACCTGGAAAGTGTCGTGTTTCTTCCAGAAGAGCAGAGGCCACACTTTCCCTGCGAGGCCATGCGTCCCGGCCTCCTATGCCTGCACGTGGTGACTAGTCAACACTGTTTTGAACAAGCTACTGGGTAAATGATTTAATGTTGTCCTTTGACGTAACTGGGTGGACTCCCAGAGGACTGTGGGAGGAAACACGGCACCCCCTGTGATACGATGCCCTGCACACGGCTCACGGCTCTAACTGATGGGTCTTGTGTACCGAGCGTCAGACGAGCCGCCTTGCAGATGAGAGAGGAGGAGGAAGAAAGGAGGGGGGCTCCTTTCGCAGGGGGACGGGGGCTCCGAGAGGAAGGACCAGGCCAGCTCTCAGGCCCTGGGCTGACAACACAGGCACCTGCTTTCGGGGACCCAGGTGAGTCCAAGGGCAGTGCAGGTGAGCAGCTGATGGACGCAGGGGCCCAGCACAGCAAGGCCGTGTGGGCTTGGGGGCTGTGAGTAGGGTCGGCTGTGTTGGGGCCCCTTCATTGAGTACAGTTGGGCAACCAGAAGCCTGGGGAAGGGGCTTGTCATAGAGGGAATATCACTCGGCCTTGAAGGCCGAGGCAATCCCGCCATGAGCAGGAACATAGACGCCCCTCGAGGCCGTGATGCTGCGTGCATTATGTCAGACAAGTCATGGTCTGCACGCTCACACTGCTACGAGGGTCTAAAGTGCTCAGACTCACGGAACCAGAGAGCAGACGCGGTTTCCAGGGGCTGTGGGGTGGGGGACGCAGAGACGTTGGAACACGGGCACAAACTTTCGGCTCTAAGCCGAGTCGTTTCGGGGGGGTGTAGCGCACAACGTAGAGATGGCCGCTAACATTACTGTAGCCGTAATGTGTCTTTACGGTTTGCTCGGGGGTCGGTCCTACCTGTTCTCCCCACAAAACTTGTTTGAAATAGAATTCGGTCATGAGTGAGCCGAGGGGTGTGTTAATTAGCCTCGTTCGGCGATCATTTCGCAGTGCGTGTGCAAATCGAAACATCGCGATGGACACTTAAGGATTATGCCGTTTTACTTGCTCACGGTATCCCCGTAAGGCTAAGAAAATACAACACAAAACAAAATCAAAATCAGCAAAAACAAAAAAGTAGAAAATGGCAGGGATGCAGGTGGAAATTAAAAGGCAGAGGGACACACAAGCAGGAAGCTTTACTTAGAACGAAAATCCCAACTCTCCTTGCAAAGCCTGAGCCGATGACTGTTGTGAAGATACGTTTGTGTGAAATCAGATTGCGATTTATTTTTTTTAATTGATTAATTTTAGAGAGAGAGAAACATGAGCGTGAGCAGGGGAGAGGCAGAGAGAGAGAGAGAGACGCAGAATCGGAAGCAGGCTCCAGGCTCTGAACTGTCAGCATAGAGCCCGTCACGGGGCTCGAACCTACAAAGTGTGAGATCATGACTTGAGCCGAAGTCCGACGCTGAACCGACGGAGCCCCCCAGGCGCCCTGAATTAATTCATTTATTTTGAGACCAAGCGTGAGAGGGGAGGGGCAGAGAGAGGGAGATCGGGCCTCGCCAAACCGCCGTGCGGGCGTCCACGGGGCCCCCTTCGATCAGTGTCTCAGCCCCGAGACTTTTCCTCGAAACCGTCTCTCATCTGTTTCCCATTTGTTTCCACTGAGCTCATCCAAGTGTTTCCTGAGAACCATCTGATCTCCCGGAAGAAGGCAGGAATTTGGATCTTGCCAGCGTGGAAAGGAATGTCGGTTGCAGAACCCGCAGCAAACACGCCGGCCTCTCTCCTCTTCGGTGGCGTTCTGTTGGTCTCAGCGACTGAACCCAGGACATAGCCGTCGCCATTGCCTTCCTTCGGGTGGTTGTGCACAGTGGCCCCCGAAACCCATGCCCCCTGGGAACCCGGAAATGGGACTTTCTTTGGAAATAGGGTCCTTCCAGATGTAATTAAGAATCTCCGGATGGGGTCCTGTGGGACGAAGGGGGTGTGGCCTTGAATCCAACAGCAGGTGTCCTTGGACAGAAGAGGAGACACGGACACAGAGTAGAAGCCATGTGAAGATGGAGGCAGAGACGGGAGGGATGTGGCCATGAGCGCAGGGATGCCTGGAGCCCCAGAAGCTGGAAGAGGCAGGAAGGACCCTCCCCTGGAGCCTCTGGAGGGCGTACAGCCCTGCCCCGCCTGGATCTCAGTGGCCCTGCCCCGCCTGGATCTCAGCGGCCCCGCCTGGATCTCTGTGGTCACCCACAACATTCGCGTGCGTGTCCCTCGTGGCACCATGCTCAGCAGCCCAAAGGTGGAGACTGCTCAAATGCTCGTCCACGGAAGGACGGATAAACAGACATCCGTGGAGGGATGGATCAGCGGAATGGGGCCCGTCCACACACACAGGAATATTACTCAGCCTCAGAAGGGAAGGAAGCCCTGACACCGGCCGCCACGGGGACGGAGCCGGAAACCACAACAGGCAGTGAGAGGCGGACACGTGAGGCCACGTCGCATGCGACCCCACGGACATGACACGCGTGGAACAGGCAAATCCACCGACAGAAAGTGGCTCAGGGGTTACCAGTGGCTGGAGCGGAGGATGGGGGAGGGGGCTGCCAATGGGGACGGGGTCTCCTTTTGGGGAGGGATGAGAATGTTCTGGAAGAAGACGGAAGTAGTTGTTGTACAACATTGTGAGGGTGCTGAATGCTCTTCGGTTCAGTTTATTTATTTATGTTTTTAATGTTTTATTACTTATTTTTTGAGACAGTGAGACACACAGAGCATGAGCAGGGGAGGGGCAGAGAGAGAGGGAGACGCAGAATCCGAAGCAGCTCCAGGCTCCGAGCCATCAGCACAGAGCCTGATGCGGGGCTCGAACCCACGAACCGTGAGATCACGACCTGAGCCGAAGTCGGAAGCTTAGCCGACTGAGCCCCCCAGGCGCCCCGAGCTGTTTGCTTTAAAACGGTTGACCACACGATTTGTTAAAAGAAAACCAAAGCTCAGAAAGACACGAGGCTCCGTGCCAACTTCATCCGCGGGACGCAGCCCGTGGTGGGGCACCGTCTCCCTACTCCGCGCTGCGTCGGCCCCGGGACTCTGCCGTCTGCGGAGAAGGGACTCGCTCCAATCGCAGGAGAACGAGGGACCCTCCCCGACATCCGCACCAGAATCACTTTCGGGGGCACCGAGTGCAGCGCGGAGCAAAGGGAGCGTGACGGTCCGGGTTCATCCGACCGCGGCAGATGTTAGGGCAACTCGGGATTCCAAAAGACTAGGACCAAATCAATCAGGCTCCACCCCTCACCAGACCAGCTGGGACCAATCCTTAGAGCACCCGTATCCACCCAAATAGAGACACCTGTTTCCTGCCTTGAACGCTAGAGACACCTGTTTCCCGCCTTGGACGGGAACAGGACCCTGACCTCAGCCAATCGGCTAGGGCCACGACCATCCCTCCTCCCACTACTCCTTTAAAACTCTTGCACCTTTGGAAGCTCGCTCTCTCTCTCTGTCGACCCACTGCTGCGTCGGTGCGGTAGGAGATTGAGCTCCAGCTAGCTCGAATAAAGGCTCTTTGTTCTTGGATCGGACTCGGCTCCCTGGTGGTTTTTGGGGTCCCCCGAATTCTGGGCATAACACAGACACAGAAGGCCCTTCTGTGAACCTAATGGTGGGTCCCCTGCTGACGTGCCGATGCTGCCGAAACTAAACGGGCTGTAACAGGAGCAGAGGGCGAATCCCCCGAGACAATGGCCCTGCTTCGGGCGTCGTATTTCCCCAGGCTTGGACTCCCCGGACGGCTAGGAACGGCGACCCGGCCCCACCGGGGTTCCGCCTCCGCACACGCCCTCGCCACCCGCCTCGGTGCCTGAGGACAGCACGCCGTGTCCCCTCGGCGCCCTCGTCTCGGCCTGCTGACGACAGACACGGGCCCCGGATCCCCGGCACCGGCGATCACGTCCTGCAACCCTCGGTGCCCTGGCCTGACCTCCTTCCGCCTCTGACAGAATGTCTCCTTTGGCCGGAAGGTTCTCAAGCTTCATCTCGGACTGGCAAGTTTGAAGCAAATTGGACGAGCCATTTTTGACTCACAGGGCCGCTGAAAAATTAATATGTTTCTGACTTTTGTGAAAACCGTCCAAACTTTTCCTGCTCGTAACTCAGAAAAGGGTCAGCCGTGGAGACTTCCGCCTCTCTCTGCACTTGGACAAAAGAGCGGAGGTTGGGTGGGATTTTCTGTTTTTTGTTTTGTTTTGTTTGTTGTTTTTTTTTTTTTTTTTTTTTTTTTTGGATTCACAATCATTGCACTCAGGGTAGGAACGGATGGCGAGGTCGTGAAGGCAGGGACAAGCGATCCTGTTCCCGCGGGCGTTCTCCCATGATGACGCTAACTCTGACTTATCAGGTCCTTGAACAAAATGGCCATGACCTCTGAGATTCTCGCTTATATTCAGCGAAGACTAAAGGGCGCCGATCGGAGATCTCCAGCCCTCGTTCTCCAAGCACCACGGCTTCCTCCCTCCCGTACTCGGCCACCCTCAACCAGACTGGTGTCCAGCGTGAACCCACCTCGTGGTCGTCACGAACCTTGTGTTCGTCTCCCGTGGGTTGACCTGTTGGCCGTTCTCGAAGTCCTCCCTGGGGCTCTAGCAGAGCCCCCTCCACCGCCAAACTGAATGTTCTTCCCCTTTCTCTGACCCGCATTCCCCGTGTCCCCCCAACGATCGCATCCTACTGAGATTCGGACGCTTGTTAACTTGAGGTCATGCCCACTTGGTGACTCGCGGTGGGAGCCAGCCCCACGTCTCTTCAGCAAGTTGGGGGATGTGGACATTCTCCCTCCTGCCCTCCTGCTGCTCAGACGCTCCAGGGAGGGGGGCTGTCTGTCCAGCACTTGGAATCGTGACAGAATGACGTCTATCAGGGCCAGTCGAGAAATTCAAGATGGCGGCAACAATGGCTCCAGGGTCCAAGGCGGCTCGTCGATGTCTTCCTCCCCTCTCTCCTTGGCGTCTGTTCCACTTTCCGAGGCTAGTTCTTCAGGCTTCCCATCGAGTGTGAGAACCGCCGGCTTCCTTCCCAGACTCACGTCCGTCCAAGTCCGTCTCACTTTTGTGAGTCTTCTTGATTCTCGATGAGAGCCTCGACTCATGCGGCCCCACTCCGCCACCTTGGCTCCCACCCCATCCTGGTGGATGAATCGGCAGCGACGCTCTGACCTCCGCGTGTGGTTTCCGAGCAGGCTCCAGGACCACGTTTCCAGTCGCCAGGGACTCTCGCAGTCAGAGCCGTGAGGATTAACAGCTGAAGCCATACCCCGTGGCAAGGAGTGGGTCGCAGACTTGGCAGGGCATTCCTGTTCGCTTCAACACCCTCTGCGTTCTGCTCGGAAAATGAGCGACATGTCGTTTTATCTGTAGATTTAAATAAAGTCACTTCTGGGGGCGCCCGGGTGGTTCCGTCGGTGAAGGATTAGACTTCAGCTCATGTCACAGTTCGTGGATTCCAGTCCCGCATCGGGCTCCGTGCTGACAGCTCAGAGCCTGGAGCCTGCTTCAGATTCTGTGTCTCCCTCTCTCTCTGCCCCTCCCCTGCTCCTGCTCTGTCTGTCTCTTTCTCAAAAATAAACAAACATTAAACAAAATTTAAAAATTAAAAATTAAATAAAATAAAATTCGGGGCACCTGGTTGGGTCAGTCGGTTGATGGTCCAACTCTTAATTTTGGCTCAGGTCATGATCTCACGGTCTGTGAGTTCGAGCCCCGCGTCAGGCTCTATGCTGACAGCTCAGCGCCTGGAGCCTGCTTCAGATTCTGTGTCTGCCTCTCTCTCTGCCCCTCCCCTGCTTATGCTCTGACTCTCTCTCTCAAAAATTCATTAATTAATTGAAATAAAGTCACTTCAGAACATGGCTTGAGGAGTGTGGGGAGGAACCAACCTCCACTCAAAGTTGAGTCCCATGAATGAAGGGATATACAATAGAGATTCTCCCCAGTCTGGCTGGGAAAAACTCCAATCTATAAACACTCCAGCAGCAAGTGAAAAAGTTCTGCTAGTTCTGGTGGGCTCAACTGGGAGGAACTTGTGGTGGGTTCAGCTGTCCTCAAAAGAGAAACATGGACACTTTCTCTGCGAAGGGAACAGCCCACGTTCCGTTCCGCTTACCTCTGAACGACAGGAAAGCTTCTCCGTCCAAGCTGCTCAGCTGTCTGTGTACATACATTTCCACTCTCCCGTCCACCCTGCATGGAGTGACCCCACTGCGGTCGTCTCTCCCATGTTAAAACCATGAAGTCACATCGAGCCGGGCTGTCAGGCTGCAGGGGAGTGGCCGTCATCGGCAGCACAATTAGAATCTCTCCGACTCCCTCCGGAAACGTCACAGCATCAACCGAGAGCACAAACCAGCTGTACGTGACCCGGACCTTTGGTGGTTCTAGGACGTCAATGAGACCGTGATCTTCAAATTCTCGTGATAGATTGAATTGTAGAACTAAGTCTAAGTTAAGGGCGAGAGACGTGGAAGAAGGCAAGTATGTAAACATTGTAAGTTATGACAAAGCAGAGGGAATAAAACGTTATTTTAATGGAGGGAGGGAGAAGACAGAGAGCAGGATGAAGGAATTGACTTCTATGCAGGCACCGGGTAGAAATCAGAGCGCCTTGTGGTTAGTGGAATAACGGCCCCCTACCGTGTTCACATCCTAATCCCCATGTGGTGGACACAATGTCCCCGAGGATGTCCATGTCCCGAATCCATGTGTTAGATTATAGGATAATAAATTTATGTTGTTCCAGCCTCAAACTGTGTGGCATTTTCTTCCAGCGGCCACAGGAAGCTCACGCAGATGCCACGTACACTGGCAAACCAGAGAGCAAGGGGTTAAGACGACAAGCAGAGGTGGGGTGGGGGGTGGGAGGCACTAAAATATGCAAATTCAAAGCCGAGCCCTAGAAAAAAGGACACACACCTTCCCAAACGTGCGAGCAAAGTTTTACAATTCCTCACTACAAGAAAAACTCATCAAATGCAGAAACAGTAAATATAACACAAATGCCAGTCATAACATAAAATCATATGGCTGCATTGACACCGAGCATATCAGTCACTTCCATCAATGTGAATTTTCATCCCAAAATAACTTTAAATATTTTTTTAAATTTTTTAATGTTTAATTTCTGACAGAGGCAGAGACAGAGTATGAGTTGGGGACGGGCAGAGCGAGAGGGAAACACAGAAACCAAAGCAGGCTGCAGGCTCTGAGCTGTCAACACAGAGCCCGATGCAGAGGCTGAACCCACAGACGTGAGATCATGACCCGAGCCTAAGCTGGATGCTTAACTGACTGAGCCACCCAGCTGCCCCAGAAAATCACTTGTAAACAGTAATTAAAACTCCAACATAAAGGAGTGGCAACATCACTTTTAGAAAATAATACACCAAGGCCAAGTGGGGTTCATACCAGGGGAAAAAGGATGGTTCGATACCACAGAAAAGTATTAATAGAATTCACAGGAAAGCAGGTCCGAGGAGAAAAATCCTAAGAGTGCTCCGTGACAAAATTCCTAAAAACACTGACAAAACAAGGAACAGAGGCTGCTTAGTAGCATCATACGTGTATATATGTACACCCATACACAGTGCTGTGCACGTGTGCACATGTCGATATATGCGTGCATATACATATGTCTACAGGGGTGTGTGTGTGCATATACACGTGTGTGTGCACATATACAAATACGTACATATTTACATGCAAGAATGCCCGCTGCCCCTACTGGTATTTAACCTGATACTCGAAGCATGAGCTAATGCAATAGAGAGAAAAGAAAATCATCGCACTTATCAGACTTGGGAAATAAAAGGCAACACGGTATTTCTTTTTCAAATGACATGATAGAATGCCCAGATGACCTTACAGAAACCCTTACAGACCCGAGAGAAATAACAACAGAGCTTTTCAAACAAGAAAGGTTTTAAAGGGCACGTGGGTGGCTCAGTCGGTTAAGTGTCTGACTTCGGCTCAGGTCACAATCTCACGGTTCGTGGGTTCAAGCCCCACGTCTGGCTCCGTGCTGACGGCTCGGAGCCTGGAGCCTGCTTCGGATTCTGAGCCCCCTCTCTCTCTCTGCCCCTGCCCTACTCATGCTTTGTCTCTCTCTATCTCTCAAAAATAAACATTAAAAATAATAAGAATGAAATAAAATCTTTAAATTTTTTAAAAATAATCCTTATATGCATGTAAAGACAATGATAGATAAATAGATATGATAGATGGACAGACAGATATGATAGAGGACAGACGGATGATAGATACATGATAGATAGATAGATATGATGGATGGATGGATGGATGGATGGATGGGTGGGTGGAGGGATGGACAGAGAGAGAGAGAGAGAGAGAGAGATACGATGAATTATAAATGATAGGTTAGGTAGGTACGTAACAAATCGACAAAATAAAAGCATGATAATCACGCTAATGCAGTCGGCAAGCACCAGGAGGCCAGCAAGTATGTCATGCTTTCTGTGGCTTGTGTCCCGTGACACGTTTCCTGTGGCTCCCTCTCCAGAGGGGCTTACGGAAACAGAACTGCTCCGAGTCCCTGGGACCCACGGGGTGGGTTGGAATGCAGCCGTGGGACTCTGGGAAAGTCCCTGACGCTGTCCCCGCTGTCAGGGATAACCGTGTGTTTAAGAAACAAAAAACAAGGCAAAACATCAGCAAAATACACAAAACTGTCCGTGTTCCGATTTCCTCTGCCTTCAAATCTTTACCTTATGTATATTTTATTTTCACCATTAAAAATTAATTCGCAGCTGTCTCCTCCTGGTTCATTCTAAAACCGGCTGTACAAAAACTACAAGAAATCGTAAAAATCTCGCGCCTGTGTCTGGTATAAAGCACAAAACTCCAAGAGCAACAAGGACCTCTCTCCCCAGAAAAATGCCAAAACTGGAATTCCGAGCTGCGGCAGGAGAACCGGAGGGAACACACCGGCGGCGTTGATCTCTTCATCCGCGGAAAGAACCGTTTGTTGTCGGAGACGTGTGTGTGGTTCGCATGCGTCACGGGGGTGTGCACGAAGACGCGTCCGTCCGCGCTTCCGAGGGCTGTTTGAAGCTCGGAACCTCGTATTTCACAGGTAGCCGGTCCCACGTCCAGAGCTGAGTCGCAAGTGCCCGCGGCTCCTGTACGGTGACAGCCGGGGTGAGGGCTGAGGCTGGACGTGCCCGAGGTAGTAGTGTGACCTCTAGACCCCCGTTCTGGACCAGGAAGGGAGCTGCCCCCAGCGGCAACTTGGTGGTGTGTTTCTTCAGGTCAGGACACGGGGGCCTGTGCGTGCATGTGTGTGACCATGTGTGTGTGTGCGGGGACCTGTGCGAGGGTGGGTCCTGGGGTGTGTGTGAGGGGGCGTGTGTCTAGTACACATGCACGGGTGTGCCGCCCAGCGAGCCGGCGCTGCGTGTGCGGACGCGGAGGCCGACAGACGTCCCCAGCTCCCTGGCTGCCACCTCTCGGCGGTCCCACCGCTCAGCACCCGGCGTCTCCCACGGGAGCCTGCCTCCGGCTCTCTGGTTAGCACACAGCGCGGCCACACTCGGGACTCAGCCTGGGGAGCAACCGGACGCCGAACAGCCGGAGGCCCGGCCCGCCTTCTCCTGCAGGGACGCATCTGCACCGGCACCCGCGCCCTTGCACCTGGCACCTGCCCACGTCACCTGGCCCCTTCCCGGGAGCTTACGGACGCGGTCCCATGACGGTATTTGTTTCCCACGCTTGCCCGGACACCTGAGTCTCGGTGCAAACACACAGGGCATGAGTGCGTGACCTCACCTCCCGACCCCTCGGGTGTTGGGGAGCCTTCTGGTAATGGACTGGGGGCCCACGTCCCAAGTGCGGGACAGACGGCCACCGTCCCAGGTGAGGGACGGACGCCCATCGTCCCAGGTGCAGGACAGACAGCCACCGTCCCAGGTGAGGGACGGACGCCTGCCGTCCCAGCTACTGGACCGGACAGACACCCCCCATCCCAGGTGCAGGACAGACAGCCACCGTCCCAGGTGAGGGACAGATGCCCGCCATTCCAGGTATGGGACGGACACCCACTGTCCCCGCTGCAGGACGGACGGCCACCGTCCCAGGTGCAGGACAGACGTGCGTCTGCCAGGCCCCGCGTCCTGGAAGGCAGCTCGGCAACAGCTTCCAGGCGGACGCCCCCGCACCTCCCCGGCCCCTGCCCTCCCCCCTCCTGCCCTGGTTCTTAATGCCCACGCGTCCGCCATCAGGAACAAATACGACTTCTGATGGAACATCGCTTTATTTGCCGGTCCCGCGGTCTTTTCTCATCTTGTTGCACACTGCTCAGGCTTTGTGGTTAAATTATGTATCACGGTCAATGTCAAAACACAGAACATGTGAACCCTACGGGGACCCGGCTTTTACTCGTGATTAGGGTGAAGCGCGCGCCGCCTGTCAGCGAGCGGGGCCGAGCCCAGCGTGGGGGCCGCGGCGCGGCGGGGCGCTACAAAGGCGGCCCCGGCTCCCGGGACGCCCCGCGCCGGCCCGGCCCGCGCCGCCCGCCCCTCCCGCCGCCCGCGCCCGGCCTTCCATCCGGGAGCTGTCAGCCGCGCCGACGGCCTGCTGTCAGAAATCAAACGGGCCGTGCGTGCGCCGGGGAGCGCGCGCGTGTCATGTACCCGCTTGTACTGCGGGATCTTCTGAAGCAAAGCGGTGTCAGAATAAGGAGGCCTGGGAGGGACCGCGCGGTTTTTCTTTTCTTTTTTTTTTTTTCTTTTTTTCTGAAAAAAAAAAAAAGAAAAAAAAAAGGAAAGGAAGGAAACGGCCAAGCGGACGAGACTGGCGGTAAACTTCCTCTAAAACGTTGCGCGGCTCGCCGGCCGGGTGTAAACTAATCCGGGCGCGCGCGGCGGGGGCGGAGGGGGCGCCGCGGGACCCCACGTCCTGATTCCGCTTCTCGCCTTCGCTTCTCGGCGAGCGTTTGTCGACACGCGTTCGCATTAGCGGCCGGCGCGTCTGCGAGCCGCGAGGCCCGCTGCCGCGGGAGGAAGGGCGGAGGCAGAGGGAGAGGAGGCCGCGGGTGCGTGCTGCGGGCAGGTGCCTGGGCCCACCTGCGGGCACACCTGCGGCACACCGGTGCGCGCACCCGCGGGCTCATCGACGGGCACACCTGTGCGCGCACCCGCGGGCTCACCGGCGGCACACCTGTGCGCGCACCTGCGGGCCCACCTGCGGGCACACCTGCGGGGGTCACCTTTGGGCACACCTGTGCGCGCACCCGCGGGCTCACCTTTGGGCACACCTGTGCGCGCACCCGCGGACTCACGGTGGCACACCTGTGCGCGCACCCGCGGACCCACGGCGGCACACCTGTGCGCGCACCTGCGTAACAAATAGCCCAGACGGGGAGGCTTCAACAACACACGTTTATCCCTCCCAGTCCTGGAGGGTGGGGATCTGAGATCCAGACACGGGTGAGGCTGGGAGTCTGAGATCCAGGTGGGGGTGAGGCTGGGAGTCTGAGGTCCAGGCGGGGCCCAGGCCCAAGCTGGTTCCTCCTGAGTCCTGTCTCCTGGATGCGTAGACCCCACGTTCTCCCCGTGTCCTAACAGGGCTCCCGATGCTTCGCCTCAGCCCGTGTCCCGGAATTGTCTGCCGCACGTCTCTGCGTTTTCCAGACGGCTTCCCACTGCTGCCCGCTCCGCACTTCCCCCCGTTCCCACGCGTTCCGCAGACGAAGGGGGACTTGGACCCGCTGCCATCCCTGCAGACGCCGTGGCCGCCCCCACGTAAACACAGGCTCCTGACCTGACGCAGGAAGTTAAGCATGGAGCAAACACAGACAGCGTCACGTGGAAGAAACCTTTGAGTTTGTCCCCTGAGAGTCTCGGGAAAGAGAAATACATTTGGGGGGAATCTCTCATCCTTTGCACTGGAAAAGCGACCTCGGTTTTTATAAAGGGGCTCCCCCCGGGGACAGACTGTTTCCTACCCTGGTCACCGT
Organism: Paguma larvata; assembly: GCA_030068075.1. Taxonomy (NCBI): domain Eukaryota; kingdom Metazoa; phylum Chordata; class Mammalia; order Carnivora; family Viverridae; genus Paguma; species Paguma larvata. Next base: position 106,184 of record JAINVK010001249.1, read on the forward strand.
GCTCCGGCCGCTTCTCAAAAGACCTGGGGTGTCAGCGTGGCCGGCGTCCTATCACCTCAAAATCTCTGTTCCTTCACCCTCTTCCCTTCCCCCCCATCCCTTCGTCCCTCCCCCTGCCCTGTGCCTGCCCCCCCAGCCCACACCGGGGACCAGCCTCCAGCAGGACCAGGGGCCCCCCCAGACTCGGCCCCACGCGGTGGGTGCCGACCCCGGGCACCCTGGGCACGCCTGCCTCCGCTTCCGGGGAGCCGCCCAGCACCGGGAATTGCTCCTGACGTCCCGGCCTCATTAGCGCCTGCACGCCGACCCCCGCGTCTCCCGGAATGAAACGGCCGCAGCCGTGCAGATGCACCCGGAGCCCGGAGCAGACAGGCCCACGCCGCGAATACTAATGAGCAGTAATTACGGGACCCGCGCTGGGGAGACATGCCGGCACATCCAGACCGCAGCCCACGGCCCGGACGGCGGTGCCGCCCTGGCCGGGGCAGGGAGGGGCACGCCCGGGACACCTGGCCCGCCTTCTGATCACGCAGGTGCCCACACCCGCTGTCCCGCTGAGCCGGGTGGAGTCCGGGCCTCCAAGGGCTCCAGGAAGCCACACACGCGTGACCCGCCACTTGGTCTCCCCAGGACACCTGCTCACCCTCCCCGTGGACCTCACGGCTATGCAAACGCCCGTGTCATTTGCTTACGCCATTGCCCACGCCCAGACCCACCAAGGGCCACGACCCGCCCAGCCAAGTTTGGCCCCAGGGCCTCGGAATAGGACGCCCACGCCTGAGCCCCGAACTCCAGCCTCTGGGCCCCTGAGACAGTGAGTGTCTGTCGAAGCCGCCTCGTCTGGGGTATTGGTTACGACACTGGGACGGTCCCACACCAGCACCGGCCGAGTGCCTTAGGACCTGTTCCTTAGGTGAGCACACACACAACCACAAGTACCGCGCCTCATCCTTCTGGCTCCCGGCATCGGGAACACAAAACCAAACTTGCACGTGAAATCCCAGGCAAGCGACAAAACCCCACCAAGTCAGGTGTCCCACTCCCGGTCAGAAGCCAGAGACCCCCGCCCCAACTGATTTTTCCCTCAGAAAAATTTTCAACATAACCAGCTGCTTCTCAAATTAGTTAACGGATAAACCATTTCTAATGAGGGGTTTTATGACCCCCGGGTCTACTGTAACGTTACTAACGCAGAAAAAGAGTCACACGTGCCCCGTATGTAGCACTGTCCTGTGTCCAGAATCCCCAAAACCGACTTAGAAACAGGGTCCCGGCAAAGCAATCAACTCTGGAAATTCAAATCGAAAAGATGAGTTTCGGGGCGTCTGGGTGGCTCTGTCGGTTGAGCGCCCAACTCTTGATTTTGACTCAAGACATGATCCCAGGGTCGTGGGATGCCAGCGGGATCGAGCCCCAAGCTCAGCCTGGAGCCTGCTTCAGAGTCTCTCTCTCTCTTTCCTCCCCTATCCCCTGCTCGTGCTCTCTCTATATATAAAATTAAAAATAAATAAAAATGAAACAAGTTTTGGGGCACCTGCATGGCTCAGTCGGTTCGGCTCAGGTCACGATCTCGCAGTTTGTGAGTTTGAGCTCCGCGTCGGGCTCTGTGCTGACGGCTCAGAGCCTGGAGCCTGCTTCGGATTCTGTGTCTCCCTCTCTCTCTGCCTCTCCCCTGCTCACACTGCCTCTCTCTCAGAAATAAACATTTAAAAAATTTTTTTAAATAAAACTAGTTTATCCCAACCAGCGACGTCATTACAGCGCCGGGTCTGGCAGGGAAGCATACCTACCCAACGTTCGGGATTGAGTCCACTTCTGTGTTTCACCTTCCAGCCAAACTCCGTCTGCACGACACGTCCTCAAATGCCGCCTTCAAGGCCGCAGAGAATCACGCTGAACTACGGTGAGGAAATGTGCTTCGTTTTCCCCAAACTTGGAGGAAATAAATTTAACGTCTAAAGGACAGGTTGGCCACAAATGTGGTCCTTTATTTTTCGTGTGTGTATTTGTGAAATTTGATAAGCAAATACGTCCGAGCGAGTGTCTCGGAATGTAGGCGGGGACGTAGGAATGTGTAGGAATCGGGCCCCAGCTGGTCTGTGGATGTTTATTTGACAGGAGCGTGTCCTGGGCTGATGGAACAAATCACCCCAAATGTGAGGTTAAAGCCACAGGAATTATCCTCTCCCGACTGTGAAGACCAGGACTGCTGAGACCCAGGCGGGGCAGGGATGCTGAGACCCAGGCGGGGCAGGGCCACTGAGATCCAGGCGGGGCAGGGCCACTGAGATCCGGGGGGGCAGGGATGATAAGATCCAGGAGGGAAGGACCACTGAGATCCAGGGGGGACAGAACCACTGAGACCCAGGCGGGGCCGCTGAGATCCAGGCGGGGCAGGGCCGTGCTCCCTTCCAAGGCTCCAGGGGACGGTCCTTCCTGCCTCTTCCAGCTTCTGAGGCTCCAGTGTCCCCGGGCTTGTGGACGTGTCCCCCCCTCCTCTGCCTCCGTCTTCACATGGCTTCTCCTCACTGTCTCTAATTTCTCTTCCTTTAGATCTCAGCCAACTACTGGATTTTCGGATCTGGTCTCCAAAACTGGGAAAGAATAAAGAATAAATTTCTGGGAAAGACCACGGCGGGGCGGACCCTCCCACCCCAGGGCACAGGCTCCCTCAGAGCAGGCCGGGTGCCGTGCGCAGCTCCGGCAGGACGGGCGCCCGGCAAACAGCCCCCGGCCAACGCCTCGGTCGGGGTGGGCGTCCGGAGGCGTTCGCGCCCACCCAGGACGCCCACGGAGGACGGCTCCTTCATTAGGCATTCGACACAGAGACGGTCTTTGCCGGTCACAGTTGGACAGAGAGTTTTTCTCCCTAATTCAGCCCTCATTTATTTATCTTAAGGCCGGCAATGCACGGTAATTTCATAACTAAAGGCTCCCAATCAAAGCTTACCTTATCCAGAGGTAATTAATACAAAGCGTGTTGAATTGAAGATGTGAGCCTTGACACTTTGGCAGGGGGCAGGGGACACGGTCTCCGGGGCCCGCATTATGCCGGAGACAGAGCAATTAACACCGAGCAGCGTCTTTTATGTTAACTTCAATTAAGCTTCCTTAAAATTTTTAAAGTTATTTTCTTCCTTGCCGTCTCGCAGTGTCAGACCCCACATCAAAGGGCCGCTCGTGGAACACCGCAGGTAAGACTCATCTGCACACAGATCTGGAGGGGCCGGCTCCCGGGCACCCGGGCACGGAGCGCGGCGGGGTCTGCGTCTGGAGGAGCGGGCTCCGGGAAAGAGCCGTTCCCACGAGGAGCACGGGGCGGGGGTCCGCGGACCTCCCCGCATTCCAACCAGGAAGGGCTCCTGACATCCAGGCGGGGCCACTGAGATCCAGGCGGGGCCACTGAGATCCAGGCGGGACCACTGAGATCCAGGCGGGACCACTGAGATCCAGGCGGGACCACTGAGATCCAGGCGGGGCCGTGCTCCCTCCCACGGCTCCAGGGGAGGGTCCTTCCTGCCTCTTCCAGCTTCTGGGGCTCCAGGCATCCCCGGGCTTGTGGCCACGTCCCTCCCGTCTCTGCCTCCGTCTTCCCGTGGCTTCTCCTCTGTGTCTGTGTCTCCTCTTCTGTCTCTTACAAGGACACGTGTCCTTGGATTCAGGGCCTCCCTGACCCAGGACGGGCTCATCTCAGACCCCTTCCCTTACTCAAGTCTGCAAACACCCTGTTTCCAAACAAAGCCCCACTCACAGATCCCCTGGGAGGACACTAGTCACTGCACTATGTGGGCTTTTCGCTACCAAGGCAACGTCTCGCCCGCATGGCGGACCCGTGGATGTTAACACAACAAAGCACAGGCGTTCACTGATGGGACATCCGAGTCCACGCTACTGCTCACTATTAAGTAACTACCACTCGTCAAGCCGAGGCACAGCATCAGAGAATAGCGTCTAATATTACGTGAAAAAGCTATCGAAATACTTGCCCCTTTTTCACGTCCGTGCCCGCACAAGGCCGGGTCCTCTTCACAGCCTCGGCCCCAACAACAGGTCCCCGCAGGTGGAATTCGGAAGCAGACAGGAACACACGGCTTCCGTCCGTCACACAAGACGACGTTTGCGGAACAGCTCGGACAATGACAGCTTTTCCACTAAATTAGTTTCACGGCTGTTCACGTGTAATGGGCTTCTTATTCTTGTAGTTGAATAAACTGACAAATATTTTTTTAACTTTTATTTATGATTTTTCAGAGACAGAGAGAGACAGAGCACAAGTACAGGGAGGGGCAGAGAGAGAGAGGGAGATACAGAATCCGAAGCAGGCTCCAGGCTCCGAGCTGTCAGCACAGAGCCCGACGCGGGGCTCGAACTCACAGACCGTGAGATCATGACCTGAGCCGAAGCGGGATGCTTAACCGACTGAGCCCAAAACAAAGCTTTGTAAAGAGAAGAAAAAGCAACTCATTTTGGAGGAACGCACTTGGCAGAACTAGCCTCGATCACCCTTTGCTCTGCAGCTGCACCAACGCGGGTGTCTTTCCAGCTTACGGTCGGCCGGGGACCTGGCAGAGTGACCGCACAGGCACTGTCTTTAGGGGATGTTTCCTTTCCGAGTTCAAGTGCGCCATCAAGCACCTCTGCTCTGCAGACGCGGGCGCGTAAGACCCCGGTAAGTCCGTGGTGAAAATCGCGAGCGCCAGACGGTTAACTACAGAATTACCGTAGGCTCCGGCGTTCGTGTCTGAGGCGTCTGCTCCAAAGAACGGGAAACGGACTCAAATTCATGCACACGCCTGTTCACGCGGGCGTATTCACATCCGCCGAAGGCAGAGAGAACCCAAACGCCCGGGGATGCAGAGACCAGTGCGGCGTGGGCTGTCGCGGGTGGAATATTACGCGGCCATGAAAAGGAACGCGGCTGTGACAGGCGCCAGCCCGAGAACGGACACGACGCTCGTAAGAGAAACCAGAGGCACTTTGCGAGCTGTGACGTGCCCTCCAGACGGTGGCTGTTGTCACCACCCCGATAATAAGGACGGAAGCCTACATCCACCACCACCCAAGGGTCCGCAGGAGATGCACCACAAGGCGGGCTTAGCTGTCCCCTCGGGGGTCTGGGAGTCGCTCACTCCAGCCTCTACGATCTTAAACCCAACACAAATGTCCCTGGGACCTTAGAAAAAAGACAGAGACTTCCGTCCCGCTCTGTCTCTGCACACGGGCTGTGGGCATCACGACACGCCCGTCTGATGCCCCCACAGTTTGCACCCGACCATCCCGCCTGTGCAGAGACGAGCCCTCCGGCCCCCAGAACCTGCTCCATTCACTCCTGCAGGCTACGCTCGGAACCTGTATGAAATATTTCCGGAACCATCTTTGCTCTCGGCGGCTCGCCCGTGCTCACACAGAAGGAGAAAATCCGCTCTTCAATTTAGACCCAAAGAAAGCCAACCGGGGCTGTCGGAAGACTCTGGGAGAGGCCAACAGGCTGGCCACGTCCCGGCTCCGGGGACCCCGGCAGGCTCTGCCCCGTCCGTTCTCGGGGTCAGCCCAGCTTCCTGCAGCCGAGCCAGAGGCCGCGCCCCGAACCCTCATCGACGGACCGGCTCCCAGAGGGCGTCGCCGCACCCAAGTCCGGGCAGGAAGGCACGCGCTCGGCGTGGAACCTGTGTCCCTCCACCTTCTGTGACCCCCAGCACCGTGCCCCCAGCGTGCAGGCAGCGAGCAGACTGGCCTCTCCAGCCGTGTGTCTGCGCCTGACAAGGCTGGTGTCACCGCAGTGCAGGGGACACTGGGGACGGGTGGGCAGCGTACCGTGACCGTGGAGGCAGTGACACTGGAGGGGACATGGCAGTGATGGTGGCCGAGGAGCACGTGCAGGTGGCTGGCTGGTGGCTCAGCGGAGGCGAGGCTGGCAGCGCGCTGGGGTTGGACCTCCTCCGCCCCATCCCGCCGAGCAGCAGCTCCCGCACAATTCGATTTCAGAACTGGTTTGCCAACAAAAGACGCCAGGAGGGAATGGCCTCCTCCTTCCCTGTCTTAGTTTCACTTTTCAAGCGGCTGAAATATAAAATATAACACTAGGGTGGAGGGGGCGTTTCATGAGAGCTGGGGATGGCAGGACCCGTCGTCCCCCAGGAGACAGACCGTGTGGCTCCGCGATGGGCCCCCAGGTGCCCGCAGCACCCAGGCAACGCGATGAGCACGTGTGGTTGGATGGAAACAGAACGACGCCATATGGCCCGGCAACTGTACGGCAGGTGCAGACACGGAGGAGGTGAAGACGTGTTTATGTGGAAACAGGCACAGAAATTTTCATGGCAACGCCAAGAGGTGGAAGCAACCCAGGTCTCCGTGGGTGGACTGATGGGTGGGTGGATGGGTGGGTGGATGGGTGGACGGATGGATGGACGGTTGGATAAATGGATGGATGGATGGATGGATGGATGATGGATGGATGGATGAATGGGTGGATGGATGGATGGATGGATGGGTGCACAGGTGGATGGGTGGACAGACAGACAGATGAGTGGACGGGTGGATGGGTGGACAGATAGACAGATGGATGGACGAGTGCATAGAAGAATGGATGGATGGATGGATGGATGGGTGGATGGATGGATGGATGGATGGGTGGATGGATGGGTGGATGGATGGATGTGTGGATGGATGGGTGGATGGATGGACAGATGGATGGGTGGACAGACAGATGGGTGGATAGGTGGATGGGTGGATGAGTAGGTGGATGGACAGATGGATGTATGGATGGAAGGATGCATGGATGTGTGCATGGATGGGTGGATGGATGGATGGATGGATGGATGGATAGCCAGGTAGACAGGTGGATGGAGGGATGGATAGATGGACAGATGGATGGGTGGGCAGACAGACAGATAGGTGGATGGGTGGACGGGTGGATGGGTGGACAGATAGACGGATGGATGGGTAGATGGATGGATGGGTGGATAGATGGGTGGATAAACCATGTGGTCCATGCACACAGTGGACTGTGGCTCGGTCTTGAAAAAGACGGAGGTCCTACCCCTGGCGTGGCACGATGGACCCTCAGAAGGCGTGACAGAGACGAGCCAGGCACAAAAGCACAAATATGCCATGATTCCATGTACATGAAATGCCCGGAACAGGCTGATTCATAGACAGAAAACGGGTGTTGGTTGACAGGTAGACACTGAGCGACAGGGGTGGAGCTGGGTGGGGAGCGCCCACCGTCCTCCCCAGAACTCTCCGTCTTCCCAAACTGAGACTCTGTCCCCGTGAAACACTAACCCCCCCATCCCCACCCCCAGCTTCTACTCTCTGTCTCTATGGAGACGTCTCCTCTAGGGACCCGTATACGTGGATTCACGCCGATGTGTCTTTCTGTGTCTGGCTTACGTCACTGGGCATCTGTCCCTGAGGCCCATCCACGTAGTAGCAGGTGCAGAACGCCCTTCCTTCTCCAGGCCACGACACAGTCCACGCCGTGCCTGGACCACGTGCTCTGTAGCCACACCTGTGTGGACACTGGGTTGTGGCACGTCTCACGCATCAGACCTGCCCCGTGCCTCCGAGCTGGTTCCTGTCTGTAGTCCTCCCTCTGGGGTCCGGCCGTCTGTTCCGGGGGAACCATGCTGTGAGGGCGGCTGAGCAGGAGTTGCCAATGGGAGCGCGATGTTTCGGGCGCCGGAAAGAACACGCCCAGGCTGACGGGGCCGCAATTCATAGGGTCCGTGGAGACACAGAGGGAGGGCCCCCTTCCTGGCTGTTTCCACGAGCCTCGCTGCCACGCCGAGCCTGCCCCTGGTGAACCAAACAACCCGGGACGCCCCCTCCTCCCTGCTCCCGGGCGGGCATCCGCCTCTGTCACCAGCAGCCTCGTCTCCAAGTGTCCTCGGCACACCTGCTCTCCGTCCGAGTCCGGGACTCACGTCCCCTCCCCGCCCGAGGCCGGCCCCCGCGTCGCACCCCACGGGCACCGACATGGGCTTACCGCCCATGAACGGCAAATCCACATGGGGAACCACGAGGAGGTTTTTCTTGGACGCTTGCAGCCACTTAAGCAATCCACGCAGGAACAAAACACTTGTGGGAGTTTCCGGAAGAAACGGCAGGACGTGGAACACGCAGGTGTGCGGGGAGTTCCCTCGGAAGGGGGTCGACGGGGTGACGCGGAAACAGAAGTCCCGGAAACGATGTCCGTGAATCCCCACGTGGGCTCTGAAGGCGCTGACCGACCTGGCCAACAGGACGTCCCGCACGCGTGTCGGGCCACGCGCGCCACGCGCACGGGGCTGATTTGCAACGAGCTCCTCCAGCAGCAAACTACCCGGCAGCCTCGGGAAGGAAACCGGCTCTCCGAACCCTTTCCGTGGGTCACACTGCCATCATGTGGCCGCCCGGGAAACGGGCCTCCGCGGGCCGCCCGAGCCCACGCGGACCGCATCCCCCAGCTCGTCCCGGCAGGGAAATGTCATCCCGGACACGCGGCCTCACCCGGCCCCCACGGGAGCCCACAGGAGGAGACACGGCGCGTGCAGCACACCCCGGGGACGGCCGTGCAGTCTGAGAAGTGCGGCCTGTGTGCTGTGTGTCTGGGGAAGGGTGTGTTTGGTGACACGCACCGGGTCCTGCTCCTAGGAGACGCATTCCGGAACATTCTCAACCGTGGAAAGAATTTGCAGACGGGTCAGGAGAAGACACGCGTGTACCGAGGTGCACGGCGCAGGGGTGTTCCCGTAGGACGTGTGTGCGCTGACGCGTGTGTGCGCGGAGGGAAGGAGCACGTGACAAACACACACCGGGGACAGACGCACAGCCTTCCCACAGACGGACCTATGGGTATTGGATGGATGCATGGAGGGGCCACGGAGGGAGAGAGGGAGGGGGGAGGGGGGAGGGACGGAGGGACGAAGGGAGGAGGGATGGAGGGAGGGAGGGAGGAGGAAGGGGGGAGGGAATTAGGGACAGAGGGAGGAGGGAAGAGGGAGGGAGGAGGGATGGAGGGAGGGAGGTGGAAAGGAGGAGGGAGGGAGGGAGGAGGGAGGAGGGAGGGACAGAGGGAGGAGGGAAGAGGGAGGGAGGGAGGAGGGAAGAGGGAGGCAGGAGGGAAGGAGGAGGGAGGAGGGAAGGAGGGACGGAGGGAGGAGGGAGGAGGGAGGGAGGGAGGAGGGAAGGAGGAGGGAGGACGGATGGAGGGAGGAGGGAGAGAATGAGGGAGGAGTGAAGGAGGGAGGAGGGAGGGAGGGAGGGAGGGAGGAGGGGAGGAGGAGGGACAGAGGGAGGGAGGGAAGGAGGGAGGAGGGAGTGAGGGAGGAGGGAGGCAGGAGGGAAGGAGGAGGGAGGAGGGAAGGAGGGACAGAGGGAGGAGGGAGGGACAGAGGGAGGAGGGAGGGACAGAGGGAGGAGGGAAGGAGGGAGGAGGGTCGGAGGGAGGAGTGAGGAGGGAGGGAGGGAAGGAAGGAGGAGGGAGGAGGGAAGGAAGGAGGGAGGGAGGAGGGAGGAGGGAAGGAGGGAGGAGGGAGGGAGGAAAGGAAGGAGGAGGGAGGAGGGAAGGAGGGAGGAGGGAGGGAGGAACAGAGTGAGGAGGGAGGAGGGAAGGAAGGAGGGAGGGAGGAGGGAGGGAGGAGGGAGGGACAGAGGGAGGAGGGAAGGAGGGAGGAGGGACGGAGACCCTGTGCCTTCCGTCTGAGCCTCAGGTGCCTGGACCGCCACCCGCCCCCCCCCCCCGCCAACCCCGTCTCCATCTCCCTGTCACCTCTCCCGCCGCGTCCCCTGTCCCCGTGTCGTCTCCCCGTCTCGAGGAGGCTCCGGCAGGAGCGGTGTCCCCTGGGACGAGGCTGCGGCACCCCTGCGAGCACACGCACACTCCGCCGCCTCGGGAGCCGCCCCTCCCCTCCTCGCCGCGATCCCCGGAGCCTCGGGGCACATGGGGTCTCAGGCCTGCGTCCACACCAGCGGCACCGCGGCCCCTCCCCGCGCCACGTCGTCGCGACCACCGCGGGCCGGTTCCGGCCGCCATTCCCAGCGCACGGCCGGGTCCTCCCCACCCCCGGTGCACAGGGGAGTCCAGCGGGCAGGGAAGGCGACAGGGTTGGGGGTTCCCCAACCCACTAGACACGCAATCCCCGTGGGACCCAGAGCTGGGCCCCGGAGGACACGCCCCGAGTAGCTGCAGCCGGGCATTTGCACGAGACTTGGGCCCGGACGCTCGCGGGAGCCCGGTGGACCAGAGCCGCGCGTGCACACGGGCGTGGAGGCGCAAAGCCTGCGATTCCGTGGGGGACACTCACTCCGCCATGGAAAGGAACAGGGCCATGCCCACGGCGCCACGTGGCTGCACGTGGACCACTCAAGGCTTTGAGAGAAAAGCCGGAGACACAAGTTCCCGACTCGTATAAACGTGGGGACAGAAATCTTCGCGGCGCTGGACCGGGGCCACGGGGTCGGCTGAGAGTTACCTCTGAGGACGGGGGTTCATGCCACCGTTTCCCAACCTGCCACCGGGTGCCCGCGCCCCTCCGCGTGCAGCCTCCGCAGATGCATCTACCTCCCTCCAGCCTCTTCACGAGATCTCAGCTCTCCCGGCTACGAGGACCCCCGATCGGTCTCTGACGACCTACGGTTCTCAGAAGGCGCCATCTCCCTCCCGGCTCAGAGTCCTCGCACACGCGGATCCCTCAGCTCTGTTTGCTTTTCCCTGCACTCGGCCGGTTCCTCCTGGTGCGTTAGCTGTTGGCCCAAATGTCAGTTCCCCTTCGTGGGCACTTCCATGACCAGCCCGCGTCGGCGTCTCTGTTCCCCCGGCCACACTCTGCAAGGCTCTTTTTCTTGAAAACTCCCCACGCACAGCAGGTATATATTATTTTGTTTGTCTAGCACTGTCTGTCTTCCCGTAAGGGACGCTCGCCAAGTGTTTACGAAGCTGAACTCGGCACGGCCGTGAGACCACAGTGGAACGCAGGAAGGCCGTTCCTGGGCCGAGTCTCCAGGCCCCGTCCCGAGGCCAGGACCGCGTGCGGCCTTTGTCCTCCCCGGTCTCGAAGCCACGCACGTGGTAAATCTTTCGTCAGCGCCGCACCCTGCAGGGCCGGCCCCGCGCGCGTCGGAGCCGGCAGCCACTTACGTGGTGCGGCTCTCGGGACCAGGAACGGCACGCACGGCCCGCCGCGTCCAGAATTACTGCCCCCCGACCAGCCCACAGGTGCCCGAAAACCTCTGCTTTCTTCTTCGGGGAAGAAACTAGCGGCAGCTGTGAAAACGCCGTCTCGTCTGGACAGCCAAACACAGCAGATGCGGCCGGCCGTTAACGCCTTTGCCCCTGGGGGGTTATCTGGATTCCCGGCAGGGCCCGCGGCTGAACGGGGAGGCCCCCGGGGACCCCAGGAAGCAGGAGAGGAGGGAACCGCCACAGGACAGACGCAGGAGTTTGGGGAGCCAAGCGGCCACGTGAGGCCGCCGGCGCGGGACCCCCGGCCTGACCCAGAGGTCGGTGTCGCCAGAAGGGCCGTGTCTGCCCCACTCCCAGCCAACGGCCCGCAAGAGCCCCCAAGCCCTGGCCTGTGTGCTCTCAACGTGTGACGCAGAAACTTAAAGGGAGCACACGGCCGTCTCCATCGGGGCCGGCAGCGCGGAACCGGCGGGTGAGGGAGGGTCCCTGAGCCCCCGTCTCGGCGACTTCGCTACTTGCGGCCAAATCATCACGTCAGACGCCCGCCTCTGAAAAGACACCACCGCGAATTCCGCGTGGACGGGGGGCTCGGGAGTGCACGAGGGTGTTTGCACGTTCGCAGGATCAGGGGAAGCCTCCGCTCTCGAGGGCAGGGACTGACGCCTTCGTAAACCTGACGACGTGGAACTTCTAGATGCGCAGATGTCGAGAGAGCTCACCAGGCAAAGGATACACTGGGGAAGATTCGTCCCCAAGCTCTTCGTAATCAGTCAGCGAGGTGGCAGCACGCGGTCAAAAAAGACGCAACAGCGGAAATACCATTCGTGAAAAAGGGAAATTGTAACCCCACGGTGATCACAAAAAAAGGCAAAATAAAGCAATAAACAAACCGTAATACGGGTCTGTCCTTGTAACAGACAGAAGAGGAGACACAGGCACAGAGGAGAAGCCATGTGAAGATGGAGGCAGAGATGGGACGGACGTGGCCACCAGCCCAGGGACGCCTGGAGCTGCGGAAGCTGGAAGAGGCAGGAAGAACCCTCCCCTGGAGCCTCTGGAGGGAGCACGGCCCTGCCCCGCCTGGATCTCAGTGGTCCTGTCTCCCCCCCATCTCGGTCTGGATCTCAGCGCTCCTGCCCCGCCTGGATCTCAGACTCTGGTGTCCAGCTAGAGCGGATGAGTCCCTGCTGTCAGGCGTCCCAGTCTGTGGTCCTTCGTTACAGCTGCCCCGAGAATCTCATACCGAGCCCGTTTCCAAGCCGCTGGCATCAGGAGAACCGACACCACAGCGTGGGGGACGGCTGCTCCGAGGCGACGGGGTCTCAGGCAGTGCAGCCTGCTGGGAAAGCGGCTCGGGGTTAGTGACCAAAGCCTTCGTCCAGTCCCTTGCTTCCAGGAGTTGCTCCCGAAGTCATAAATCGGAGCCGTGTCCAGACGGCCACGCGTGGGCCCCTTCCTCACGGAGCCGTTTATCACGTGAGTCTGGAAACAGGCGAAGTGCTGCAGATCGAGGAAACCGTGGCATCAGCCCCCGAGGCCGCGCCAGGAGAGCCTGGTTCGCGAACTGTTTGCAAAGACGTCCAGCCGCCAGGAGAACGCTCGCCACACGGCTTGAGTGGGAAATTTCCGGATGTAAAAGCATTCCCTGTAAATGCGGCAAAAATGCCCACCTCTGAGTCTGTGTGCGTGGCGGGGGGGTGTCTGTGGGTGAGTGTGTGTGTGAGTGTGTGAGTGTGTGCGTGTGTGAGTCTCTGTGTGAGTGTGTGTGGGTGGGTGAGTGCGCGAGTGTGTGGGTGAGTGTGCGAGTGTGTGCACAAGTGTGTATCTGTGGATGAGTGTGTGTGAGTCTGTGTGGGTGTGTTTGTGAGTGTGTGTGTCTGTGTGCGTGTAGGTGAGTGTGCGAGTGTGTGCACAAGTGTGTATCTGTGGATGAGTGTGTGTGAGTCTGTGTGGGTGTGTTTGTGAGTGTGTGTGTCTGTGTGCGTGTAGGTGAGTGTGCGAGTGTGTGCACGAGTGTATCTGTGGATGTGTGTGTGTGTTTGTTAGTGTGTGTCAGTCTGTGTGTGTCCACGAGTGTGCAAGTGTGTGTGAGTACCTATGGATGAGGGTGTGTGTATGTGTGAGTCTCTGTGCGGGCGTGTGCGTGAGTGTGTGTGAGTGTGAGTCTGCGTGTGTGCACGTGTAGGTGAGTGTGTGCGCTGTGTGTGCGAGTGTGTGTGCGAGTGTGGGTCTGTGTGTGACTGTGTGCGTGTGGGAGAGTGTGTGCACGTGAGTGTGTGTATCTGTGGACGAGTGTGGGTGAGTCTGTGTGTGAGTGTGTGGGTGTGTGAATTTGTGGGTGTGTGTGCGTGTGTGAGAATGTATGTGTGAGTGTGTGTCTGTGAGTGTACGTGCGAGTGTGTGTGTCTGTGTGTGGGTGCGTGGGTAAGCCTGAGTGTGTGTGTGCGCGTGCGCGTGTGCGTGTGGTCCGTCCCCGGACGGAGCCATCGGGAGCCGCCGCCTACGACTGTGTAGGAGGAAACCCACCCGAATCTCTCCAGACGCTGGGATTTTCGCCTTCACGTGTTCCCATGTGGCCTCGGGGTTTTTTCCTGATCGTTTTCCAGAATCTTCCACAGGCGCCCTGTCCGGATTGCTCCTGGAATCCCAGAGAGGTGCCCGGTTATTTTTAAACCCAAGGGCTTCTTTCTTTGTCCACACAGCAGCGTGACCTGCCGTGCCACACGGGACCCTGTTAGGGGGACACACCTGACCACACGTGGACCCCTTCGGAGCCCCACGGGAAGGGAGGACGCCCCCCTGTGCCGGGACCTGGCGTCTCCATCTGGGGCACCCGGAGGGACCGGCGTGAGGGACCCTCGCCGCCCGCAAGGACCCCGCTATTCTGCCTCACACGCGGCGGGGGCCGAGCCCCGTGTGCACACAGGTGACTCGCAGGGGAGGGGCCCTGCGTGCATCTCGTCGGGCCGACAGGGCCCCCACCCGGCAGCCGCAGACACACGTGTTTCCGGAAGCCCGAAGCGTCCCGGGCGAGGAGGCAGCCCGCGAGGTTGTGGGCGAATGCCGGCCGAGGGTGCCCTGACCCCGGGAAGCACACTGGTTCCCTAAACCCGGCCCCAAAAACCCTGGGGCTGCCGCGGTATTTGCCCAGAACCCAGACCTCCGCTCCCAGACCACAGGCTCCGGCTGACGGGAGCGTGGCCGTTTGCAGGATTTATCAGGTTCGCCTCCGGGGCGGGCCAGCCACGTGTCCGGCCGGCGGGGTGGTCAGCCGCGTGAAAAACGCCAGGAGGAAAAAAATAACACATCGGCTGAGCCTGTAATCCACCCATTCTTGCCGGGAATTCCACCCCAGATCGTCGGAAGCGGGCACTCGAAGAGAGGCTAGCACGCACCCGTTCGTAGACAGGGTACTCGGTATCTACCACGAGGTGAAAACGGCCCACGCGTCGGCGGGCGGATGAACGGACCAAGGAAGTGCGGTCCACGCACACCGTGGAATACGACGCAGCCTTGAAAAGGCAGGAGGTCCTGCCGCTGCTACTCCGTGGACGGACCTGATGACGCGATGCTCACGGACATACACGAGACGCAGAAGGACACAGCCCACGTGATTCCACGTGCACGGGGTCCTTAGAGGAGACACATCCATAGACACAGAGAGTAGACGGTGGAACCAGGAGCTTGGGACGGGGACAGAAGTCGTGTCTCACGGGCACAGAGCTCAGACTGCGGACACGGAAGGCTCCGGAGACGATGGCGGGGATGCTTGCCCAGCTCTGCGAAAGCGCTCGCTGCCCCTGAGCATGCACGTAGCAACCATCAACACGGAAAACGCAATCCGATGTGGAATTTCCCACAATGCATCAGCGAGGATGGACGGCGAACGTGAGAACAGCTGCAGAGGGCACTCGCCTCGCTTCATTCTCATAATTAGTTTCGGCCGAACGCTGTGGCAAACTCAGAAACGACGTATTTGGTCTCCAATCTGCGTGACTCCATGCTACCTGGGGTGCTAGGGTTCTGAGTCACAATGTGATTAGAGAAAATTGGTGACTTCTTTTGTCCGTAGCGAGTCTTAATCAAAGACCTCTGTCTCCCAAGGCCGCGGTGGACGACCGCGGGCTTTGTTCCCACGGTGTCCCGGGCGCCCGGGCTCGACAAACGCAGTAGGCAGGATGTTTCCGAACGTTCGGATTCTTTTTTTTTAATGCAATGAGGGAAATTTAATTTCTCTTAATGAAATGCTTTTTAAAAGCCCGTCCCTAAAATTGCTGAGCCATTTACAGCAAGACAAGTACCACCACGTAGAGATCTTTATTCGTACTCGTAATAAACTCCAAATAAAACAAAGCAAGGGAGACCACAAAACTCGCAGAAGGTCAGAAAGCCCTCCGCAGAGGTCGACACACGTGACCCCGGCGCGGGAACCAGAATCGTCCGGATGCGTCTAGACACCGGGCGGGGGCCGGGAGGGGTAATGGGTAAGTTCACGTCTGTGCATGTTTCTCTCCCAGGACCCTTAACGAAACGGCCTCGGCGAGCGAAACGTTCCAGAAACGGCGAGACCCCCAAAGCGATTACGACCGACCTCGGGGAAAGCAAATTCTTCACGGAAAAGCATTTTTCATCGTAACGATCTTCTCGCCCTTCGAAATCAGAGAGGGGACGGCAGAGGGGGCGCCGGGGTCCACGGGGCAGGGTCGCCGATGCCTGCCCAGCCTGGCCCGGTCGCGTTCTGTTTGGGGATAACTATTTTCATGCCCGGTTCTGTTCGCCTTCCGGAAGCAGACCCTTGAATTTCACGGGAGGATTCGCTTTATCGCAAGTCCTGTAGATCGGACGGGAGACTCATCACCTGCTCGCGAGCTGCGGGGCGACAGCTGAGGCTGGAGGCGGAAGGCCCCTGTTGGCCTGAACCCCGAGGTCCTGAAGCAGAGAGCGCCCTGCGGGCCTCCCCCGGCCCCCAGCCTGGCCCTCTGCGGTCAGCACGGAGACCCCCGCAGGCTGGGAGGCCATGGCAGCCCCACACGCCGCTGCCTCAAACACACTTTTTTTACAGTCTAATAAATGAATCGAGTGTTTCCAAGGCCTCACGGACGCAGGAAGCTGCAAACATTTATTGGCGCGGGGGAGGTTCCCAGAGAAGGGTTACGGGCCAGGGAGGAGAAGCAAGGGTTTGTAGCCGGTGTGGGGCACGGAGCTGCCCGCGGTGCACGCTCATCCCTGGCTGTGCAGCCGGACGCCCGGTGCGAGCCGGCCGGGCAGGAGGGGAGGGACCGTGCGCTGGTCTGGGCGCCGTGCCCGGGCGGTCGTTTCTCTCCGTCCGTGAGTGCCCGGGCACCACCCCAGGCCGGGCCCCGCTGGAACACGGAGGCTGCAGGAGCAGGTGCCGCGGGTCGTGGGGGTGGAGGTCAGTCCCACGGCCGTGATCGCAGGACCACAGGGTGCCACTGGGAAGTGCAGCTTGGGGGGAACGAGAACAGAGCCGAGCCGCGGCGGGCGGGGCAGCGAGAAGGGGCCGACGGCCGGGCTCTGGTGCTCCCCGCACAGACACCCCCTTCAGGGCACGGATCTCTGGGGACACAGGGACTGTGCTCTGATCTCTGGGGTCTGGTTATTCTGGGCCCAGGCTCCGGTCTCCCAGGGCGCGGGGGCCTGGCCTTCCCGGTGTGCGCTGCCCGGCCCCTTGTCTGTTCTCGGGGACTCTCAGACAGGGATCCCCGGCCTGCGTGTGCTGGAACCCACGCTTCGGACACCTCCGTCCCGGCCACTTTGCAAAGGACACCGGGGCCGCCCTGCTGAGCCGTGCCGCACCTCGGAAAAAGACACGTGGGCCGCGGTCGGAGCCACGGCGAAACCCATGGCCGGTCCCACAAACGCGGCCAGGCGGGCGGCCGGGGGCCGTCGGTCCCACAAACGTCGGTCAAGCGGTCAGGCTCGCTTGATCACGGGGCCGCTTCCCCGTCGGCAGCAGCGTCTCCCGGAGCCCTCGCTGTTGACAACCCTGGCTGCCCGCTGGCCCCAGCTGACCCGGCCGCGTTTACAGCGGCGTCTCCCGGCAACCGCACAAACACGGCGGCCAGAACAGCTGCGGGGCAGAGGCGGGCCCCGAGGTCTTAGATGCACGGATCCCCTTTCCGCAGGGGCCCCAGAACAGACCCACGCCCGGGGTAGGGGGAGCGGCGGCGGCGGCGGTGGGGGGCGTGCGGGGTCCCGAGCGGGGCCCCCCACCGGCTCGGGGCAGCTGGGTTCTGCCGCTCTTTCTTGTTCGGACGGAAGGTGCCGCATTCCCCGAGGCTGCGGTCCAGGCCGGCAGCGGGTGCGGGCAGGTCAGGACGGTATCGCACTGGCGGCCGGCCGAGGGCTTTCGGATCCAGAAGGCGTCCCGGCCGGGAGCCTCCTGGAAGCAACACCTTTGGAATCTCGGGCGGGGGCCGCCGGGGACAGAAGCAGAGCCCACAGCTGTCCCCGCCCCGGTTTTTATTTCGGCTGCCGGACGCCCGGACACCCAAACCCACGGGGGCGCCGTCGCACACCCCCACTTCCTTCCCACCCCGCCCCCGCCCTGGGCTATATCTCGCCTTCTGGAACTCACGGCCATGACCAAGCGAATTCCTGGCTCCTTCTCAAACAGGGAAGGGCCGTGGCCCGTGGGCCGGGCCACCCTGGGGTCTCGCTGCCCTTGGCACCACGTCCAGCCCGCCGGCAGAGTCTGGGGGCTGTGTCTCCTCCGGCCCGGGCTCTCAGGCCCCACGATCCCCTCGACCGTCCGTCCTCACCCGGGAGCCGAGGCCCACGGAGCCCGCCTGCACGCACAGCTCACAGTCCTCCCCGGTCCCGGAGCCGAGCAGGCAAAGTGACACCAGCGTCCGCGGGCGGACAGACGGACGCCCTGGAGGCAATGTGTGCACCCAGGGGAATACTACTCAGCCGGGAACAGGAACGGAGCTCTGACACCTGCTACCCCGTGACGGGCGCTGAAGACACGAGGCAGACACAGGAGCCCCGTTGGGTGTGACCTGTCGTTAACTTTAAAGGGACCGATGTCATGTCATGTGAATTTCATCTCGCTAAGAAGAAATAAGTTAAAAATCCCGAAAAGAAAGCCCTCGTGGGCCCATCCCACGCACAGAAGCAGCCCGGGCTCGTCGCTGCCCTCCAAGGCCGCCCGGTCTGCGTCCACCACCTGGGCTCACGCCGCGGCCGCGTCAGGTCGGCCCCTGCCCTCACACCCCCTGTAGGGCCTGTGCTGTTGCTGTGCCCTGTGCCCGCTGCACGCTTCCTCCTGGGGTGTGCACGGCGCCCACCCTCACGGCCTGCAGGGCTCTGCTCGAACCCTCCAAACACATGTCCAAACACACACACCCCCGTCTTGGTACGCCAGCGTCTGCTCTGTTTTCCTTCCGCCAGCACGTGGATGGATGACTGATAGATCAATAGATGGGTACATAATACATGGATGGATGCATGGATGCGTGGATGGATGGATGGACGGACATACAGATGGGTGGATGGATGGATGGATGACTAGATGGATGGATGCATGGATGGATGCATGGATGGATGACTAGATGGATGGATGGATGCATGGATGGATGGGTAGATGGATGGATGGATGGGTGCGTGGATGGACAGACGGATGGATGGGTGGATGGATGGGTGAATGGATGGATGGGTGGATGGGTGGATGGACGGATGGGTGGATGGGTGGATGGGTGGATGGGTGGTGGGTGGATGCATGGATGGGTGGGTGGATGGATGTATGGATAAATGAATGGATGGTTGGATGGACAAATGGATGGATGGGTGGATGGATGGGTGGATGGATGGGTGGGGAGATACATAGATGATAGAAAGATAGATAGATAGATAGATAGATAGATAGATAGATAGATAGATAGATATGTTGGATAGGTGGGTGAATGGGTGGGTGGATGCATGGATGGATGGATGGGTGGGTGGATAGATGGGTGGATGGATGGATGGGTGGGTGGGGAGATAGATAGATAGATGGATAGATAGATAGGAAGGATGGGCAGATGGGTGGATGGATGAATGGATGGATCAATGAACAGATAATAGATATACAGTTACATAGATATGATGGATGGATGAATGGATAGAAGAATAGATGACTTGGTGGATGGTTAGATGGATGGACAGATGGAGGGAAGGGTGGATGGATGGATGGATGGATGGATGGAGGGATGGATGGATGGGTGGGTGGTGGATGGATGGGTGGATGGATGGATGGATGGATGGCTGGGTGGTGGGTGGATGGGTGGATGGATGGATGGGTGGATGGATGGATGGGTGGATGGGTGGATGGGTGGGTGGGTGGACGGACGGACAGACGGATGGATGGGTGAGTGGATAGATGGATATGTGGATGGATGGATGATACATGATGGACGGATGGATGGGTAGAGAGTTGATATATGGACGGATGGATGGATGGGTAGTTAGTAAAGAAATGGATGGATGGACGGATGTATGGATGGACGGATGGATGGACGGACGGATGGTACATGATGGATGAATGGATGGATCGGCAGGTGATAGACGGATACACAGACGGTGGCGGGGTCTGCAGAATGCCAGTGGACGGGGTCTGAGGACAGCCGGGGGGCGGGGTCTGAGTAACGTCAGAGGGTGGGGTCTGCAGAACGTCGAGGGGCGGGGTCTGTGGCACAACTGGGGCGGGGTCTGCGGAACGGGGGCAGGGTCTGCAGAATGCCTGGGGGCGGGGTCTGCAGACCGTCAGGGCGGGGTCTGCAGAATGCCAGGGCGGGGGGGTCTGTAGATCATCGGGGGCGGGGTCTGAGGATGGCCGGGGACGTAGTCTGCAGAACGTCAGGGATGAGGTCTGAGGAACGTCGGGGGCGGGGTCTGCAGAATGTCAGGAGGCGGAGTCTGTAGATTCTCGGGGGCGGGGTCTGAGGAATGACGGGGGGCGAGGTCTGCAGACCGTTGGGGGCGGGGTCTGCGGAATGGGGGCGGAGTCTGCAGAATGCCAGGGGACGGGGTCTCAGGACTGCGGGGGGGGGGGGGGCAGGGTCTGAGGAACGTCAGGGGGCGGGTTCTGCAGAACGTCAGGGGCGGGGTCTGAGGACCAACGGGTGCGGGGTCTGAGGACCGTCGGGGGCGGGGTCCGAAGGACGTCAGGGCGCAGCGATCGGGACGTGTCTACGAGGGTCCCGGCGACGGTTCGGCGCGGAGCCGTGTGCGAGACCGGGCCTCCGTGCGGGTCGGCGTACAGGGCGCGAACCCTAGAAAAGGCCACCGATGCCCGGTGGGCGAGAGGGCGGGTCGCACGGCCCCAGCCGCGACTGTCATGTCCCTCGGGCCCACCAGGTGGCGCCGACCCCCACCAGCAGCCGTCACACGCTTACAGTGCTCTATGCTACGCGATGTGTGTTTTCGCACGATTTTAACAAGTGTTCCCTTGTCCTCAGTGCCCCGTCAGCTCGCCGTGGAGACGACAACGGGAAGGCAGCATTGTCCCCAGGACGGCCACCCGCGGCTGCACGCAGCGGGACCTTCCCCCCAGGAGGCTGTTTCCAGACCCGCCTTTCTCCCCCTCTGCAGAAACCGGGCTTCGGGCCCAAATCCCCGAGACACCCCCGTGCGCCGGGGCACACGCCAGTGCCAACCGCCCACCCAATCCAGAAACCGGGGGTCTCGAAACATCGCGCGTCCCGACGAACCCCAACATCGGATGCCGGGAGCCTCCCGGGCCATCCGGGTGACCGCTCTTCCTGGATCGGCCCTTTCTACGACCCTTCCACCAGTTGCGAACAAACCGACCCCCCCTCCAAAAGAGAGTAAATAAAACCACACCGATGTCCCCTCCAGCCTTTTTGCCTGGTGCTTTGATCCTCGCATCCTAGAGGAAAGGTCTTCCTGGAATCTTCTGGAACGGGCCTGGAGAGCCACGCTCGAACCTGAGACAGTAACCAAAACAATTGAACGCAGGTGTTGAAACAAATTCTTGCACACACATTTGTAACTATATTCATGCGTATCTCAACAAAGCTCTTTCTTAACAAAATCAATCCATGTTATTTGCCGTATGGGGAGAATAGGAGACAAAAACCGCACAAACATCACCGTATATGCAGAAAAAAAATTTGGAAAAAAGCCAACGCGCTTTCATGATAAGCGCTCCACGGATTAGGGAGGGAAAGATACGTCCTCAACCCAAGAAAGGTCTCCACAAAATACCCACGAGGGAGCATCCTTGTGCCCCTGGGGTAGCAGAGAAGATGGGACAGACGTAACCTCCAGGACAGTCACCCTGTCCCTGGACACTTTCCTCATCAGAATGGGTTCCACAGGCGAGAGGCTCTCGGAGGGTCCCAAATCTCTCTGAGCGGAAGGACCACTGTGGACAGGTGAGGAGGGGAGAAGCAGACCCTCAGCCCAGCCCGTGTCCACCGGGGCCTGAGCCCGTCCCCGTTTCTCTACTTGCCACCTTTACCGTCGAGTAACCTTGACAGGGACCGTGCTGCTCTCCCAAGACGGAGGAGAGAAGGAAACAGGCCACGTGTGCAGGAGGGGTGGACGCGCAGAAACGGAAATGTCGGAGGCACACAGGACGCGCGAGCGATGAACCGGAGAGCTGAGCAGTCGGGATAGGCCACCACCGCGCCAGCCCGGCCACAGATCACATGCAGACGCCCCCTGATCCACCGAAGGTCATCTGCTGCATTGTGAGAAAGCAGAGCTTCGCGACAATAAAATTAAAGCACGGCTGGAGGCAATTAGCTACGTTCTACGGACACCGTGTGACAAGCACGAGCCACAACACAGGAGTGCTTCCAAAACGCACGTCGCACAGATCGCCAGAATGTTTTAGATCAAAAGGGGGCGCCATAAATGCCCATGAAGTGGTTTTTTTCTTTTCTTCTTATTTTTTGGTAGAACTTTTCCCCGTTAAAAGGGTTAAGTTTTGTCTAAAATTATTACTTCCTGGAACGAAAAGCACATTTCTGTCCCAGGAAGAAAAAAAAAAAAAAACAATTACGCTCTTCGATTTGTGGCTACAAAGATGTACTGTGGTCCGAAGTGATAAAACAGAAAGAACAATCGACAGGAAGTGTCGCCCGGATTAAATGGCCTAATAGACACCCGACCGCGCAGAGCAAGTCGGCTTTATTGAGAACGCTTTCACGAACGTGTAATCAATAATAAAGTTTATACGTCCTGTCTCGTGAGTTGATTAAAAAATTCCTCTATTTATTAAATGCGGCCGTGTGTTCGGAGCCGTATTGAAACAGCTGCGCGGAATCCGGGGTCGTTTTTCTTCCGAGAGCACTCGGCGTGCTGCACAAACCGGCTGCGTTTCCGCCTGCCTCCAGCGCAGACGCGCCGCGGGGCTGGGACATTCAAGTTCATCTCTCTCGGAGAGGACTTCACCCCGCCCTCCTGGACTCTCTCATCGAGGGAGCAGGGAGAAAGCACGCGGGGAACAGAGGTGCCGGAAGTCAGCATCCTGGTCACCCTAAACGTGTCGTCTCTGTGGCGAAATTGACCTCTGTGACTCAGGACGGTTCCCACGTCCACGCACGGACGATAACAAAGAGTTTTAATAACCGAGACTCGATATCAGAACTGGCAGCCTCGAGAGCAGGCTGCCCGACGGGGTCCTAACGCCCCAACTGGGGGACCCTCATCTCGATTTGTTCGTGGCCAAGGCACCCGTCCACACGAGAAGGGGGGCAACATGAGGGGCACACAGGGGCGCACAGAAGTGCGGCAGGTAGTGAATTCGCTCCCTGCAACCACCCGGTCAGCCAGCAGCCCGCCCCACCAGCTGCAGACACACACACACAGTCACACAGTCACACAGTCACACAAACGTCCATAATCACACACACAATCACACGCATATACACACGGTCACACTCACACACACGTCCTCCTCAGATATTTTATTCCTAAAATAGGGTGGGGACAGACACCGCAGCTGAGCAGTGAGACTCAGGGAGTGCTATATTCCCAACCAGAAAGACACGGGCTCTGGAACTGCGGGCACACGGCTCACCCCTCACCCAGCCCCCAAGAGGGCAGGGCCTCTGTTCCAGCAGACATCTTCGGAATGTTCCAGAATGCTGATGACTACACCGGGTAATAGAAGCACCTGCACACACGGCTTCCGTGTATGCTGGTCTCTGCGGGAGTTCTGAGATGGGGAGGGGGCTCTGCTACCCCCCAGAGAAACGTCACGTCAGCTCATCTGTTAGTTCTCTCCTCCATCCCTTTCTTGGTCAAGTCATATTGCAGAGAAACCTGCTGTGTCCCAGGCACCGCCTAAGGACTGGCACCCAGCAGTGACGAGAACCAGGTCCCCCTCCTCAGTACGGGCTAGGGTGGTGTTCCGAGGGCACAGTAAATATAGAGTCAGAACTCGTAAACATAAGCATAGGACATTAAAAATAACCCAATCAGACTTCCACAGATGTAAGTAACAGTGCCTCAGATAAAACACACCAAATGGCAGTAACACCAGATAAGAAATCAGAGGTTAGTGAACTTGAAGATGCGGCAATATGAAGATACAGGAATAAAAACTGCAGCCAGTGTGGGGCGCCTGGGGGGGCTCAGTTGGTTGGGTGTCTGACTTTGGCTCAGGTCATGATCTCGAAATCGGTGAGTTTGAGCCCGTCATCGGGCTCTGTGCCGACAGCTCGGAGCCTGGAGCCTGCTTCAGATCCTGTGTGTATGTATGTTCTCTCCCTCTGCCCCTCCCCCACTGTTACTCTGTCTCTCTCTCTCAAACGTAAATCAACATTAAATTTGAAGGAAAAAAAACTACAGACAGTATAAAAATTGTGGAAATGAACAAAGCAGGCTGGGACAGAAACGGAGTCAGGGAAGAGGGAGACAGAAAAAAACATTTGAAAAACCGGTGGCTGAACACTTCCCAGACTGGGTGGAAACTGTACATCTTACACCCAAGGATTCAAACAAACTCCAAGCACAAGAACTATGAGGAAAACGACATCAGGGTCCATTGTAATCGAACTGCTCAAAACCAGAATGAAGAGAAAATCTTAAAAGGAGCCCGAAGTGGGAAAGGACATGGTAAGAACATGGTAAGAACGACGTGGCCCTGAAGGCAGGTTTCCCATCAGAAACACGCAGGGAAGGAGGCGGTGAGTGAGCACCATCTTCAAGGCTCTGGAAGAAAGAACAGTCAGCCTGGAATTCCATACCCAGCAAAAGTAGCTCTCAAGAAAGTTACAAATGTTTCCAGGCACATGGCGGCGGAAAGAACGTACCGCTAACATTTCTGGAGACCAGATGTCTGAAATCCACCGGCCGCTCATGGGGGCTCTGGTGATTCTCGGTGTCCCTCGGTGCGTGGACGCATTCCTCCCCACCTCCGCCTGTCTTCACGTGGCTTCCCCCGTGGGCATATGCATGGCCAAGGACACCAGACATATCGGGGCCCACCTGAACGCCTGCACTTGGATTTGGTTACCTCTAAAAGGACCACGCGTCCAAATTCGGCCACAGGGTGAGGTCCCGGGGGTCAGACTCCAACATGTGGGTTCGGGGAAACAGTTCGGCCCGTAACATCTCTCAGCCCCTGTTTCCATCCCTTTGCGTGGGCCGTCTCGTCCGTGCAGGATGGGCTCCTGCCGCCTCCTCCCACCTCCTCCTGCCTCGCCTGGCCCTCCACCTTCCCCCCCTCGATGGCAGCCCCCCAGCCTATCACCCAGCTTTTCACCGTTCTCCCCCAAACCATGAGTCCCCGAAGGCACGTCTCACCGGCCTTCCTCGGGGTCTGCACGAGAACGCGAGTCCCCGTACATCCACCGAATTCCGACAGGGCTGCAGGCAGGGCCGGCATGAGGAGCCCAAGCAAGGAGGGAGGACATTTTGGGGGTGCTTGAGATCAGAAGAACTAGCCCTGTGTGTGGGTAACTCTGGGAGGAGCATCTGGGGAGGGGCGTCCAGGGGGCTCAGCAGGTTAACGCGCTGACTCTGTATTTCGGTTCCGGTCACGGCTCGTGGGTTCAAATCCCGCGTCGGGCTCTGCACTGACAGGTCGGAGTCTGCTTGGGATTCTCTGTCTCCTGCTCTCCCTGCCCTCTTCCGCTCACATTCTGTCTTTGTGTCAAAATAAATAAACTTAGAAGAAAGAATCTGGGGACATGAGCGTGCTAGGTGGGGAGCAAGAGGGCCTTACTCTACACAATGCGTCAGCTCGGCAAGGGTTACTGGACGCCAGGAAGGCCCCCGCTCACGGAGGGTCGGCGCGCCAGCAGCCTGGAGGGGAGGGAATATTCGCTCTTCGGCCTGGAGGAGAAGAGTGGCCTCTGCAGAAAGCCACCCGGGTTCCGCTTCGGCCGTGGCCCCAGACTGCGACCTCGCGGGTTTCGGGCGCTCCGTCAGGAGCCGGCCGCACGACGCCTAAACCACAGAGAAGCTGACCCGGGTAGGAATCCCTCCGTGTCCCCACCCACACCCCACAGCCGCGGAGCCTCCTCCTTCCCCTTCCTCCACCTGCTCGCCAGAAATAGAGCCGCTCGGTGCCCCCGCTGACAAGTGGCCGGCACGGAGGTATGCCCCGCAAATCCCGGCCCCACGCTCCACGGGGATGTTTTTAGAGTGTTGAGCCGCAGCCCACTTGTGCCGCGGCCAGAAATAACCTCTCCTGCTCAGATGTGCGAGGCATCCAGGAGACTCGGGCTCGGGAGCATCGAGTCTACGCCTCTGTGGGCACGGCTGCCGGGACGGGACACGTGAGGCGAACCCAGCCCACAAGCTCTGCCTGGACCGGACGTGGGAGCCCATCTCCCGTCCACGCCTTCGCGATGACCTGCTCAACCCGAGGACGCGTAGTGATGTTTTCATTTTAAAACTAATGACAAGGGGCGCCCGGGTGACTCAGTCGGTTGGGCGGCCGACGTCGGCTCAGGTCATCATCTCACGGTTTGTGGTTCGAGCCCCGCGTCGGGCTCTGTGCCGACAGCTCAGGGCCTGGAGCTGCTTCCAGTTCTGTGTCTCCCTCTCTCTCTGCCCCTCCCCTGCTCGCCCTCTGTCTCTCTGTCTCAAAAATGAATAAACGTTAAAAAATTAAAACAAACAACACAACAGAAACGGTCTTCTGTGTGCTGCTTGTCACCGTGGTCTCTGTCTGTGTCTTCACGACAATGCCTACTTCGAGAGCTAGAAACGCGACCCGGTGGCGCTCTCGGCACACGCACCCGCTGAGGGATCCCTCCTGGGAACCCCGGAGCCTGTGACCCGGGCCTCGTGCACTTAGCTGCACTGTGGTCCTGCATTCATGCACGTACGGTCCCCGCTGACGAGGAGCCGCACCGCCATCCGCTCGTGCCCCTGTTGTCACCTTTATCACACGGCACCACAGTTATCCTACCGGATTCGCCTCTTCCCGGAGGTGGGACTCGCAGGCCGGCGCCCGGGTTCCCTCGCAGCCTGTGGGAGTGGGGCCATCACGCCCCGTGGGTGTGCGTGAGCAGGGGAACCCCCCTGCTCCCGACGGGAGTATCTCAACATTCGACGAAAACGTGTAATTCCTCCCGAAAGAGTTGGGTGCACAGTCCCATGGATGGGGGAGCCTTGTGCAGCCCTGGGGGTTGGGGTCATTTCCGGGAGATGCCCCCCGCACACGTGGCCTCTGCAGAGTCCCTGCGTCCTGAGGGGGCCTGTCCGCCGTCACGGGAGCCTCCCGCTGACGAAGCTCCCCCAGCCACAGCGAGAGACGCCGCACGGCTAGCACCTAAAATCTACAGGTTCGAGGGCAAAGCCACAGAGGTGGGGGCTGTTCCTGAACCCCTCCCCCGCCAGGCTCGAGAAATCATCATCAGGCCAGACCTCTCAGCGCCCCCAGAGGGAGGGACAGCACCTGTCCACCGACCCCACCCCGCAGCCACCTGGGGAGGCTCAGAGCAGGAAGCTGGCAAGAATTCGCGGCATGGGGCAGGTGCGGGGATGAAATCCGTGCCCCAAACTTCAAAGCTGTCGTGATAATTCATGGGATTAAAAAAGTAACACGAAGAAAGATACCAAATTATATATATCAGAGCGTACTATGTTATATCGTTACGGGATATGCATACATGTGTTGTCTGTCATTATTCTGTCATACGAGGTATATACGTGTATAATATATTCATGTAATATGTTACACACATACGTGTTATATAAGTGTATGATAGGATTCCATTTCCCATTCTACACGCATATTATGTAACGTTATGGAGTGTTAGATATGTAATTACAATGCGCATCATCTTTGTGTGTACTTACGTGTGTGTCGGAAAGGCGCGTATCTCCACGCCAGTGAAAATGTACACTTACAGCCTCAGATGGCTTCCTGGGTCTTTCTGTGTACACACATGCGATCTGTAAGCCCGTGGTGTGTTTATATGTGCTGCAAAGGAAATACATGTGCTTTCAATCTATCTTTGTATTTATTATCTATCCATCCATTTTATCTATCTATCCGTCCATCCATCCATCCACCCATCCATCCATCTAGTCATCCATCCATCCATCCATCCATCCATCCATCCATCCACACATCCATCCACCCATCCATCCATCCATCCATCCATAATATCTATGTATCTATCTATCTATCTATGTATCTATTCATCCATCCACCCATCCACCCATCCATCCACCCATCCATCCATCTAGTCATCCATCCATCCATCCACACATCCATCCACCCATCCATCCATCTAGTCATCCATCCATCCACCCATCCATCCATCCATCCATCCATCCATCCATAATATCTATGTATCTATCTATCTATCTATGTATCTATTCATCCATCCATCCATCCATCATATCTATCTATGTATCTATGTATCTATTCATCCATCCATCCATCCACCCATCCATCCATCCATCCATCCATCCATCCATCCATCTATCCATCCACCCACCCATCCATCCATCCACACATCCATCCACCCATCCATCCATCTAGTCATCCATCCATCCATCCATCCATCCACACATCCATCCACCCATCCATCCATCCATCCATCCATAATATCTATGTATCTATCTATGTATCTATTCATCCATCCATCCATCCACCCATCCATCCATCCTATCTATGTATCTATCTATCTATCTATCTATCTATCTATCTATCTATCTATCTATGTATCTATTCATCCATCCACCCATCCACCCATCCATCCATCCTATCTATCTATGTATCTATCTATCTATGTATCTATCCATCCACCATATACTATTTATCCCCTTCCCTCCTTCCTTCCTTCCTTCCTTCCTTCCTTCCTTCCTTCCTTCCTTCCTTCCTTTCCATCTATCATCTATCTACATCTCTTTTTTGCCCCATGTTGGGAAGGAAAATCAGGCCTGTGTGTGCTACTTTTCAAAGACCCAAGGCTAATTGGCTCTGTACGATTTCAGGGAAAGATCTTGCATTGTCTTGGACAGTGTGATCAGCTTTCGGTTTAAAGTGGGTCAGAAAGGAAACTGAAGTTAACAACCCACTTCTTCCGTGTAACCCAGTTCTGACTCTGCCATGCTCTCGGCCACGAGCAAATGGCGATCTGACAGAAAAGTTCACATACGAGCCGTGCGGGCAAGCCGTGTCCTGAAGCGCCGCGTCACTGACGGCCGCGGGAACGTTCTCTGCGAACGTGAAAGCTGTGTGCTGTGCTTGAACCTCAGAAACGTCACCCGCTCTGAGAGGTCGCCCGTCAGGACACCGGGAAAGCGTGTCAGGGGACGGAGCAGGTCCCCGTCCCCAACACCTAATGCCATCTTGCCCCATCTGTGACGTGAGCCTGGATACACCCAGCCCGGCGTCCGCTCGAACCCGGAAGAGCTGTGCATCCCCACGGCCGCAAGAAAGGCTCACAAAACAGTGTTTCTGTCCTGGAAGTGCCCAGTGGCGGTTCGACACCCAGGATTAGGAGCTGATTACATACTTGGGATTCTGGAGCCAGACAGTAATGCAGCTTTAATGCCATGCGTGGCTGTGATTTCCTGAAACCGGCGGGAACATAACCTCTGGGGCATGAACGAGAGCCCTTAAAATAACCTGACTTACACGCGGCCAAAACAAGACTGAATTCAGCTGTCGTTCGCAAGGACATTCTTTCCACACGGGCTGCTGAGGAGGACACAGCAGACGGCCGGGGCCAGCGACGGGGGTGGGGGTGGGGTGTCCTTCCGAACCGTGGGGACGGCAGCATGGACGGACCGTGATGTTGGCGGCAGCCCAGTCTGGCCGGTTTGTCCCAAGTAACCCCCACGGTGTTGCTTAAGACCACCGTCCTGGACTTCTGCTTGCACGCAGCGGTCAGGCCCCTGTGCTGTGTTCGCTTCCAAAGTCTCTCCAGTGCGTGAGTGTCCCATGGCCACACGACAAATGACCACACGCTGGGGTCCTAAAACAAGAATTCATCCTTCCCCAGTGCTGGAGACCAGACGTCTGAGATCCAGGCGGGGCAGGGCCGCTGAGGTCCAGGCGGGGCGCTGAGGTCCAGGCGGGGCAGGGCTGGGCTCCTTCTACAGGTTCCAGGGAGGGTTTTTCCTGCCTCTTCCAGCTTCTGGGGCTCCAGGCGTCCCTGGGCTCCTAGCCATGTCCCTCCCATTCCGTGTTCTGGAAGTTAGGATATGGACATTCCTCTTGGGTAGCCCCATTAGACCCATTACACCTGCTCATCTCACCGTAATTCCTAGCTGAGCAGATAGGACATTTACAGATTCACAAACACAGAGACACACACACACAGCCACATGACACCCCCCCCACACAAGCATTTGTATCACACTTCAGTCCTGCTGTGCCTAAGCAGGAGAATTGCTGGGTCACAGGCCAAGCCCATGTTCACCCTTGAGGAACTGCCAGACTAAGTACAAAGTGCATGGCGTGCCCCGTGTGTAACGAGTCCCACTGGCTCCCTATCCCGTTACCTACAAGGCCCTGCTGGCCGGCACAGCTCACACACCAGCGTGTCATCTCGG
Organism: Paguma larvata; assembly: GCA_030068075.1. Taxonomy (NCBI): domain Eukaryota; kingdom Metazoa; phylum Chordata; class Mammalia; order Carnivora; family Viverridae; genus Paguma; species Paguma larvata. Next base: position 136,350 of record JAINVK010001249.1, read on the forward strand.
CCGTGGGCTCCAGCCAAGAGCCTTGGTTCTGCCCAGCCACATGGAGCTCATTCCTGCCTCAGGACCTGCCTCCACATGCTTTCTGTGGCTGGGACCCCTCCCCACATTTTCTGGGCTAATTCCGAGTGTTTTGTGTCTCCAGACCACCGCACTGAGAGGAGCCGACACCCTCTGAAACAGTCCTTCACAGCTTCAGAGACACCCCCTATGTCCTGATCACCCCTTCTTCTCCAGAGCAGGGAGCCCCGTGTGGCCCTCAGGCTGCATGCAGTAAGCAGTCGTAATCACGATTATTCACCGCTGGAAGAAGACAGACAAGGAGTCCCTGCCTTCTCCGGGTGTGGGTGGAGGGGAGGGGGGAAGGGAGACCACGGCTGGAGAGTTTTGTTCTCTTTCTAACTGGGCCTGTATTTCTCAACTCGTCTCCTGTCAGCACCTCTGCCTGTTATAACCCTAGAAAAGAAAAAATGGCCCAAATCACTCCCTGCGGCTGTCTGAACACAGCCCTGTGTCACTAAGACAAATGCCCGGAGTCAAATGTAGGTCTTCGGCAGGACAAACACAGCGTGTACCGCAGCGAGCGCCGGCCGCCTCCGTTCCTGCTGACGGCCACGGAAGATGAGAGACGTCCCCGATCCTGAGAGTGTCCGCCTCGTTCTTCAGGACCAGCGTGCGGGCCACGGCAAAGGCCCTGCCTCGGAGGCTTTCGTTAGCCTGACGAACCATCCAGAAAACAATCTTCTCTCCCTTAAAGACAGATTAGTGAGCTGTCTGCGGGAGCCGTGCACTGCCGAGGGCGGCGAGATCGCTTCTCCCCTTTTCTTTCCCAAACTTGTTTAGAGCCTCCCCTTTTCCAAAACAATTTTCAGGCGGATTTATTTCCAGCTCGCGTCGCATCGCGACAGGGCGTTCGGGAGACCGAGAACATATTTTTCAAATCCCTTCCTGCCGCTATCTACCGCCTTAACGGAAACGGTTCTCACGTTGAGGATTACCTCCCGGTGTCTCAGAGGCTATTTTGGCAGAGCGAGCATTCTGCTTCCCACGGAGCCGTCCCCTTTGCCTCTGTCGCCAGCGCGTCTCCTACGGCCTCTGTTCCTGCTCGTCTCCGCGCTCTTCGGGCGCCAGGCTGCACGCTGTCCGGAGTAAAGATACCGTAACTCGCGGAACCCACCTTCCATTCTCGGTCGTTGCCAGTGCTTTCAGTTTTCACAATTATGAAAATTGGGTCGTACAGAGCTGGAGAGCGCTGTGTGCTCTGGTGGGGGAGGTGTTTCTTAAGAGTTTGACAGAGGGAGGAGTTTCCACCGCATCCTGCGAAGGTCATTCTGCTCTCTGACTGTAGCGCAAATTCGCTTCCGAAGACATCTAAGGTAGCATGCAAAACAGATGCAACGCGTTCGTTACGTTAAGGTAAAGACAGGCTGCCTGCAGGGGGAAAGGACCCCCGTTAGGTGCCCTCCCTGTATCTGCGCCCAACACGGGCGACCCGGCTAACCTCGAGGGCAGTAACTTTGCTCATGCTCCTCAATGATATTTTTTGGCTCCGTGCAGCGTCCTCAGACAAAAGAGATTCCGCCTCCCCCATGACTTAAAGGCATTGACCTAAAGGCTCTACAGATGACCCTGGGGGTTCCAAAGGAGTCTCTCGCATCTTCTAATGGGGCTGGGCAGGGTGTCGATGGTGACTGAGGGCTTGTCGTAGGTATGTCCCGAGTACACTTCGGCTTCGCGGCCACAATGGAGATGGGTGCTGTATGACCCTCCGGGGGTGGCCAAAACAAATGACTCCAAACTGGGGACTTACTACCACAGGAATCCATTCTCTCCCAGCTCTGGAGGCCAGAGTTGAGATCCCGGCGGGGCAGGACCCCTGAGATCCAGACCGAGATCCAGGGGGGGCACGACCCCTGAGATCCAGGCGGGGCAGGGCCACTGAGACCCAGGCGGGGCAGGACCCCTGAGATCCAGGCGGGGCAGGGCCGTGCTCCCTCCACAGGCTCCAGAGGAGTATCCTTCCTGCCTCTTCCAGCTTCTGGGGCTCCAGGCGTCCCTGGGCTGGTGGCCTCGTCCTCCCGTCTCTGCGTCCGTCTTCACGTGGCTTCTCCTCTGTGTCTGTGTCTCCTCTTCCGTCTCTTACAAGGACACCTGTCCTTGGATTCAGGGCCGCCCTGACCCAGGACGGGCTCATCTCGGATCCTTCCCTCACTCATGTCTGTGAACACCCGATTTCCAAACACAATCCTATTCCGAGGTTGCAGAATGGTTCTGAGGGCTTTTCTCTTGTCAGGTCGCCAAATGCTCATGAGAATCTGCAAGGCGAGGGCTCGATGATGTCACCAAGAAGGAAACTGAGGCTCAGAGTGGGCGAGGGTGAGGCAGAGCCCTGATCACCGGTGGGAGACGGGGACACAGTAGGAGGAAGCGTCACAACACATGATTCAGAACAGGCGCAAAGCAGAAACAGCCCAAGAGGGCGTAGACGGAGAAAGGGATCAAGTCCGGTCCATCTGCGCAGGCGCACGGACAGAGAAACGGTTCGAGGCTGGCCCATCCGCGCAGGCGCATAGAGAGACACGGCTCCAGTCCGGTTTATCTGCGCAGGCGCACTGATGGAGACGCGGCTCCAGTCCGGTCCATCTGCGCAGGCGCACAGAGAAACGGCTCAAGTCCAGTCCATCTGCGCAGGTGCACAGATGGAGAAACGATTCAAGGCTGGTCCATCCGCGTAGGCGCACTGATGGAGACACGGCTCAAGTCCAGTCCATCCGCGCAGGGGAATAGTCCTCGGCCGCAAGGAGGAAGAAGCGTTTGACACCTGCCGTCACGCGGGCGGATCTGGAAAAGAGAAGCCGAGACGCGAGGCCACAGAGCGTGCGACTCTGTCTATATGAACCGGCCAGTTCACGGACAGGAACCAGATTCCTGGTCACCAGGGGCTGCTCCAGGGGAGGGACAGTGACTGGCAAGGGACCCGGGTCTCCTTTCGGGGAATGGAAGTGTTTTCGGGGGAATGGAACCAGACGGGGGTGATGTCTGCACAATATTGCGAATGTAATACATTCCACGGGATGGTTCACTTGAAAATAGTTAATTGGGGGGGGGGAGCCTGGGTGGCTCAGGTTGAGCGTCGGACTCTTGCTTCGGGCTCAGGTCGCGATCTCATGATGCGTGGGATTGAGCGCGTGTCAGGCTCTGTGCTGACAGCGTGGAGCCTCCTTGGGATTCTCTCTCTCTCTCTCTCTCCCTTTCTCTGTCTGCCCCTCCCCTGCTGTGCACATGCACGTTCTCATTCTTAAAATAAGTAAGTAAATAAATAAATAAAATAGTTAATTTTTATGCTCTGCGTGTTTTACCTAAATAAAAAAAAATTACATAAAAATGTGAAGATGGAAAGGCTGTATGCGGTCACGGGGTGTTCCGAGCGGGGAAGAAGGCGATTTGCCAAAGGCATGTGAGTAGCCGAGGGAGCCACGGAAGGGACGGACCCAGCATGTGCCGGCCGGCCCCGTGGGAGGTGACCCAGAGCCCCAGGACTGAGGCTGGCGGGAGCCGGAGTCCCAGCAAAGCTCCCACAGGCCTGATCCCGGCTTCGCTGCACCTGCCGTGCAGCCCGGCAGAAACGTGGGACCCGCCGGGGCTGCTCGGACAGCTGGGTTCCTACCTGTGCCTGGGTGAGGAGGGGCCGGCACCGCGGGCACACAAAGAAAAAGTGCACGCAGCTCCAGGTCCCCCAGGTGAAGGGGGGGGGCTGTGTCCAGGCCACAGTGGGGTCACACGTGTGCGAGAAAGTGGTGCCCTCACAGAGGCCACCTAAGACCACATCCACGTCCAGGCCACCGTGAGGTCACGTCTGTGAGCAGACCGGCGGCGGCGAGGCCACCCAGGTCACTCTGGCATCCATCCCCTCTGCCCTCGTGGTCCCGGCCATGTCTGCGGGTCTAATGGTGGGCTTTGCCGTCCGTCCGGTACGTACAAGCGTGGGGCTGACCCCCGTTTGCACGTGGGACACTGGGAACCTCACGTGTCTCGATGGGACTTTGACAGGCAAACGATCTTCGTTCTCGAAACACCACCCAGAAAGCCAGGCTTCCCGGCCACGGAGCTGGGCTGCCCTCGTGACGCCCCTGTGACGTGTCACACCCAAGCACCCCAATGCTGCCCACACCCCAATTTCCATTAGGGCTTCACACCGCAGGCAGATGTATGCATCTTAGGGTGCCTCGAATTCTGCGTCCTCCCCAAAGGACTAATCTCCTCCCTTCCCTAGGCCCTTATCAGGAGACGCGTCTCCGTGTGGCGAGATCCAAGCTTCCCCTTGGTTTTGACAAGGACACGGCTTCTGTCTGCGGTCTGCATTCGTCCCGGCCAACGGCAGCAGGCGGCTGCCGCCGCGCCCCACGCAGCTGCCACATTTTGCATGCTCTGGCGTACATTAGCTCCTCATTTGTGGCCACGCTGTACCGGCTTATTTATTTCTTTCTTTCGGCCACGGAGCCAGCGTCGGGAAGATAATAAGAGAACACGGCGTCTCCACGGCGTAATGTGCATTTCTGCACTTTATAGAATATTGAATAGACTTCATTATTTCCTTCAATACCGCGCGCGTCTGCCCTTCGATTACCTGAACCCGGAGCATTTCCATACGCCATCCATCACCCTGACCGGGGCCGGCACTGGATATTCAGATTAAATTGGAACTTTTTCCCTACGAATAAGGAATTTGATTCTATTCTATAATACACGCGGTCTCCGGGGACAGGAAATTGAGTTGAAGGTTGCTGAAGGCGAGGAAGGAAATTTTATTATCCAAATACGAAATTCTTTTCCTTATCATCAGACCCTGAAACACAGCCGTGGGGAGCCAGGGGGTCAGCGGAGAATTCGATCAGAGATGAAAATGGAAAAGGGGCATTTTTTGACGTAACTTTTACTTCTCCGAACGAGCGCAGGCGACCATCGCTCGGGACAAAGAGGTATTTGTCGAGGTCTGTGGAGTTCCTCTGACAGATCGGGACGCAGTCTCGGTGAATTAAAGACGAGATAAACCACCTGCAGAAAGTTTCGTGCTTGGAGGCCAGAAGGTGGAGCCCTCGGGGGGCTCACGGGTCCCTCGTGGAGCCCGGGGACCGAGACGGCACACACACGTCAGTCCCGTCCCGGGCAGGGTTCGCAGAAGCGTATCCCTGTGCCCGCTGCCCTGAGATTCTGAACCACTGCAGCCTCAGGGAGGGGACGCAGCCGGCCTGTTTCTCCACTCCTGCCCCCACACAAAGATTCACTCCGGAGCACGGAAGTATGTTTCCTAGATGACTCCGGTCACTGAAAAGAGTAGACGCTTAGAGAGCAAAGACCCACGGCTTCTTCTTAAAACAAAAACAAAACAAAAACAAAAAACAAACAAAAACCTCAGGCTCTCTCGTGAGACCAGGTACCAGGCATCCCTGGCTTTCTTTGAGAGGAGGCTTAATGTCCTCTGACTTTCCCCCTATGTTTAAAATACACGAAATGGACAAAATGTACTCATTAGACACAGTTTCTCAGAGCCGCCTCGAGGGCTACCTCTACCAGCTGGATCAAAGCGCAGATTCCTGGTTTGACTTCACTAGAATCTTCTCATTTTAACAAGCACCCAGGGTGTTAGTTCCTGGGACATCCATAACAAATTCCCATAAACCGGGTGCGTAAACCCACAGGAATTCATGCTCCCCCAGCTCTGGAGACTAGAAGTCTGAGATCCAGGCGGGGCAGGGCTGCTGAGACCCAGGTGGGCAGGACCCCTGAGATCCAGGCGGGGCAGGGCTGGGCTCCCTCCAGAGGCTCCAGGGGAGGGTCCTTCCTGCCTCTTCCAGCTTCTGCGGCTCCAGGCGTCCCTGGGCTTGTGGCCGCGTCCTCCCGTCTCTGCCTCCGTCTTCACGTGGCTTCTCCTCTGTGTCTGTGTCTCGTCTTCTGTCTCTTACAAGGACACCTGTCCTTGGAATCAGGGCCACCCTGACCCAGGATGTCAGATCCTTTAATCACATCTGTAAAGAGCTATTTTCAACGAGGGTCCCCTTCCCAGGTTTGAAAGTTGAAATGTGGACATAACTTTTGGGGCTGCCACTGAGCCCGCACGCCCGAGGTGGAGTGAACAGTCACATAAGAGCAGGGTTTCGCTTTTCAGAGGCAACACCGGGCTTGTGACCACGTCGCCCGGTTTTTGTTGACGCGGGCTTGATGTGAAGCCCCCCCCTGCCGACATCCCCAAATGGTGGCTTCGCCCCGTAAACGAGGCTGCTGAGGGAGACAGGAAATGATGAGCAAACCAGGAAGCACTGTCAGCTCAGCAGTGAGCGCTACGGAAACCGGGAATATTCAGAGCTGGCGGGAAGCAGAAGCAGAGAACGGTTCCCCCAGCACCACAGCGGCAACGGGAGACCGTGTGCGCCCAGAGAACGGCCCTCTGCGGGGGTGCACGCCTCTCCTCACGGAGGCCCTGCCACCTCCCCCCTTTCTGTGTCCATCAACGCCTTCTCTTCCCGCTCTTCACCTAGGTTTCTCTCTTGACCGTCTCTCTCTTGACTATGGCCCCTAAAATTCACGTGTTGAAACCCTCCCCCCCCAGGACCTCAGAATGGGACTGTATTCAGAGATGGGAGTCTTTAAAGAGATCAAATGAGGTCATTGGGATGGACCTTAATCCAGTGTGACGCATGTCCTTACGAGGGCAGATGAGGACACAGACACGCACGGAGGGACGACCACGACCACGTGCGGATGCGGGGAGGAGATGTTGTCTTCACACCAAGAAGACAGGCCTCAGGAAGAACCAGCCTCGGCCCGCCTGGATCTCAGACTCCCAGCCTCGGCCCGCCTGGATCTCAGACTCCCAGCCTCGCCCCGCTTGGATCTCAGACTCCCAGCCTCCAGGACCAGGAGAGAATACGTGTCTGTTGGTGAAGTCACCTAGTTTGTGGTATGTTGTCGCAGTGGCCCCAGCAAACTAACACTGATGACACAAGGGACTCTGCAGACGGGTGATCAGCCTGGAATTTCTGGATGAGTCCAATGTCATCATGGGGTCCTTACACGAGGGAGGCAGACGGAGACGTGAAGACAGAAAACGAGGGGACCCTGTCACATGGAGGCAGAGGCTGGAAGGATGAATTCTGAAGGTGGCGAAAGGGCCGGGAGTCACGGCAGCCACCAGAAGGTAGAAGACAAGACGCAGGTTCCCCACTGGAGTATCCAGAAGGATCCGGCCATGCAACCCCTCGACTTTAGTAAGACTGATACCGGACTCCAGAATTGTGGGAGAACACATTTTTGTTCTTCTAAGTCACCGACTTCGTGGCAGCTTGTTACAGTGTCCCCAGGCAACTAACACAGCCTCTAAAACCCCAACAGCCCGCTAACTGCTATGACTGATCTTCCTCCTCCTTGCCAGAGCTAAGCACCTCAAATGCCTGAAATGTACCTGATCATTTCAGTCTCCAGCTGCACTGGCTTCGATTTTATGTATCAGTCAGCTGCTAGTGCATAACAGGCATCCCCCCAACTATCTAGTTAAAATATCTATACTGTGGCAGGAAGTTGGCTGATCCAGCCTGCCCCTTCTCCCTGAACTCGGTCACAGGGACTCTGGGCTCTTTCTGGGAGCCCATCTGTCCACGTTAATTCTTTCAGGTGTTTTTACAAAGGGGATTAAAGTTGCATTGGGTCTTTCCTCCAAGGTGGTGTTGTCACGGACGCACTTCTGACTGGGTGAAACCTGATTCATTTTTCAACCCTGCTGTTTTTTAAAAAGTTTTCTCTTTTATCTTTTAAATGTTTATTTATTTTTGAGAGAGAGAGAGAGAGAGAGAGAGAGAGAGAGAACATGAGCAGGGGAGGGGCAGAGAGAGAGAGAGAGAGAGGGAGACAGAATCCGTAGCAGGCTCCAGGCTCCGAGCCGTCAGCGCAGAGCCCGAAGCGGAGCCCGAACTCACAAACCGCGAGATCATGACCTGAGCCAAAGTCACACGGACTTTAACCGACCGAGCCACCCAGGTGCCCCTCCACGCTGCAGTTTCAAAGCCTCCGTGTTGTCTCTAAAATCCTGATTGCAAAGCAGCGCCCTCTTTTCTGAACTGGCGTCTTTTGTGTTGTAATTAAATGCGGAGAGTGACGACCAGCCCGCAGCTTTGTTTCCTGAGCCTTTCCCAAAGCGACAGGCGTACCAGGGACCCTTCCCACCTCCCCGGCCATTGCAAGCCGCATTCAGACCGAACGTTTCGCAACAAGGCAACGCAGATCACTGTTTGTCCAGCCTCCAGATTTAATTTACTGCACACGAGAAGACCGAACGTCTTTGGCACCAAAGCCCCTCACGAGGTCTTTTCCGCTTCTTCTGTGTATTCCCTGCGAACGTTCTGCTTTGCAGGATGAAGTGTCCTGAACACGTGCACTAAATCAGCGCTGCCTCCGTGAGCTTCTCTTCCCTCCCTCAGCCAGTTCCTCACACTTGCACTTCGCACCATGTAATTGTGCGTTGAATTACGTAATTACAGAAATCGCGGCTCCCACCCCATTAGACTAGGAAATCTTTGAGGTCATGAACCGTCTTTTATTTATCTGTGTCCTCAGGCTTGTAGCAGGCACTCAAAAACCCAGTAGGAGGCGGTTTAATTATGCTGCATTCCAACGCGACAAATACATTGTAAATAAATTAAAAGAGAAAGAACTGATGGAAGGAGGCAAGCCGAGACAACACGGCGCGCCACGCGGTGCAGCAGTCAACACTCAACTGCAGGGCAGTGGAGACAGCCCCACGGAGCCCCACAAGCCAGTGTATAAAACTGGGATCTTAGGGGCGCCTGGGTAGCTCAGTTGGTTGAGCATCAGACTTTGGCGCAAGTCATGATCTCTCAGTTCGCGCCCCACGCCGAGCTCTGTGCTTACAGCTCAGAGCCTGGAGCCTGCTACGGATTCTGTCTCCCTCTCCCTATGCCCCTCCCCTGCTCACGCTCTGTCTGTCTCAAAAATAAATGAAATATTTTAAAAAATAAATAAATAAAATAAAAAATAAAAAAATAAATGTTGGATAGGGGCACCTGGGTGGCTCAGTCAGTTGGGTGTCCGACTTCGGCTCAGGTCATGATTTCACAGTTTGTGAGTTCGAGCCCCTCATCGGGCTCTGTGCTGACAGCTCAGAGCCTGGAGCCTGCTTCGGCTTCTGTCTCCCTCTCTCTGCCCCTCCCCCGCTCATTCTCTATCTCTCTCTCTATTCCTTCTCCACTTGCACTCTGTCTCTCTCTTTCAAAAATAAACATTTAAAAATAAATAAATAAAAAATAAAACTGGACTCGTGAATCGGGAAAACACGTGGATGCCTAGAAAAAGTGCACGCGAGCATAACCTCTGTGAAACTCTTCCCTGTGGACGACAGCGCAAATCTGAACAATCTCCGGTCTTTCTCCAAGCATTTATGATTTTTCCGTTCTCTTTAGTTTGTTTAGGGCTGCTATAAATTAGTTTCATTTTCGTTGTTTTGTTCAACACTTTTGTTTAACGTTTATTCATTTTTGAGGGACAGAGTGTGAGCAGGGGAAGTGCAGAGAGAGAGAGAGGCAGACGCAGAACCTGAAGCAGGCTCCGGGCTCTGAGCTGTCAGCAGAGAGTCTGACGCGGGGCTCGAACTCACAGACCGTGAGATCATGACCTGAGCCAAAATTAAGAGTTGGACGCTCAATCGACTGACCCAACCACGCGCCCCAAATTTTATTTTATTTTATTTTTAATTTTTAAATTTTGTTTAATGTTTATTTATTTTTGAGAGAGAGACAGAGGATGAGCAGGGGAGGGGCAGAGAGAGAGGGAGACACAGAATCTGAAGCAGGCTCCAGGCTCTGAGCCATCAGCACAGAGTCCGATGCGGGGCTCGAAATCACAGACCGTGAGATCATGACCTGAGCCGAAGTCGGCCGCTGAACCGACCGAGCCCCACAGGCGCCCCTGTTCAACACTTTTATTCATCTTTGCAAGCTTTTTAAATAAGACTTTATTGTTAAGTAATCTCCACACGCAACATGTGGCTGAAACTCATGACCCCGAGATCAGAATTTGCACGTTCCTCCGACGGAGCCAGCCAGGCGCCCCCTTCTTTGAAAGCTTATTAAAATGGGTGCTAAGAAACGAAAATTATTATTTTTTAATTACCAGGTCTGTATGGCATTTAACCTAAAATCCCACTGCTTAGACTGGAAAGTGTTAACGGATGTTTTCTCCACTTTTTGTCCCCGGGGCAGTGACGCCTAGGACGCGGGCAGCGGCCACAAAACGGTCTTTGCTGCAAACACCTCCCAAGGCCGTTTCGTCCGTGGTTCTGCGTCTGGGAACCTAGCACGGGAAACCACCCTGCTTTGAATCAAGAGAAGGCGGTGACGCTGGGCCGCGCAAGGAAGGCGGCACGGGGCGACGGGCTCACAGGAGGGAAACGATGCAGCGACAATAACGTAACACGAAACATCCCGGGGACGGAAAGCGCCCGCCCGCTCGCCCCAGCGTCGCCGACCGTTTAAGGCTCCGCACGGCAAAAGAGCAAATCCCTACCCTCCCACATTCTACAAAAGGACGTCTCACTGAGCAACAAACGAAACCAAATGTTGGAAGGGAAATTCGCGAGGAGCAAAGTGCAGCAAATAAAAAACAAGGGAGAGGGAGGGCGGGAGGCAGAATTCATAAGTAGGATGTAGACGAGCCGATCGGAAGAGATCTGAGACAAGTTCAAAGGGCCCCTCGCAGCTTCTTTGACGGGAAATCACTTGAAATCAAACACATGCACACGTAGGGCTGTTCTGGAGTTCGTTTCCATGATAGAAACGAAGCCTTTTACTTTTATTTTTTTATTTTGTAGCCTTATTTATTTTTGAGAGAGAGAGACAGTATGCATGGGAGAGGAACAGAGAGAGAGGGAGACACAGAATCTGAATGAGGCTCCAGGCTCGGAGCTGTCAGCACAGAGCCCGACGCGGGGCACGAACCCACGACCTGAGCCGAAGCGGGATGCTTAACCGACTGAGCCCAAAACAAAGCTTTGTAAAGAGAAGAAAAAACAACTCATTTTGGAGGAACGCACTTGGCAGAACTAGACTCGATCACTCTTTGCTCTGCAGCTGCACCAACGCGGGTGTCTTTGCAGCTTGGGGTCGGCCGGGGACCTGGCAGAGTGACTGCACAAGCACTGTCTTTAGGGGATGTTTCCTTTCCGAGTTCAAGTGTGCCATCAAGCACCTCTGCTCTGCAGACGCGGGCTCCTTGTTATTTTGTTGCGTTTCCCAGCAGCTGCTCGGCCAGCTGCTCTGAGGGGCCAGGGGAGCCGCGTGAGAGGAACCTGTGCTCAAGTGCATGAAGGAAGCTGACGTCTAACCATCCCAGCACCCTCCTCTCAGCCTCCCCTGGATATCACACCGGGGAAGCTGACTCGGCTGTTTCTTGCCGCCCGCACCCCCATGCAGAACCCTCCGGAATCTTCCTCTCCACTGGCACCAGCCCTGGGGGCCTTCTGACACCCTCTGGAAGTCAGAACCAGAAGGCACCCTTCATGCAATCAGCCGACTGAGCTCCTGCTGGCCCTGGGGGTCTCAGGATCCTTGCAGGGGGCCAGCACACACTGAGGGGCATTCTGTTTCTGCCCTGGACCTAACTTCTGTGCGCTGGCCCCGGCCCCGAGCGTATAAAGCCGTCTTGTGCTTGTGCTCAAAAATGCCCTTTCCCGGCCAAAACCACTGTGATGCGCCGAGCAGGGAGCAGCAGCTCCTTCGCGCACCGGGGTGAAAGGAGCATCTGTTCCCAGACAAGAGGTCTGTGTGTCATGAACCCACAGAGCCATCTGTATCAATATTTACTTCTCTCCAGAAACGACAGCACGGCACACAAGCGTTTGCTTCCCAATTAACAGAAGCAACTTCACAGAATTCCTGCGTGATGGCGCTCTCGGCAACCAGCAAACACCGCTTTTTATCTCCAGGCATGAAACACAGACTGGGTTTGAAATCATTACACACAGAAAATAAAACCAGAGGGTCAGTGAGTCTAGCTATATTTATCCCGCTCAGAAGCACAACCCCGGCTGGTAAAACTTTGAAAGTAACCCCGAAAACAGGGAGCAACCCCAAGAGAAAATTTTTTTATTTTTATTATTTTTTTTTAATTTTTTTTAATGTTTATTTATTTTTGAGACAGAGAGAGACGGACCATGAGTGGGGGAGGAGCAGAGAGAAAGGGAGACACAGAATCCGAAGCAGGCTCCAGGCTCTGAGCTGTCAGCACAGAGCCCAACGTGGGGCTCGAACTCACAGACTGTGAGATCATGACCCGAGCCGAAGTCGGACGCTCAACCGACTGAGCCACCCAGGCGCCCCTATTTTTATTTTTTTACAAAATCACTTAGCAAAAAGAAAACAACTCTGAGATACAAAAAGAAAAAAGTGCAGGGAGCGCAATAGGCATGATTGCAGGAGCCTGTTAAAAGTATAAACGGAAATGGGCTAGTCAGGGGGAAAAGGTCATTTCAGTAATTAACTGCACCTCCGACAAGATATTTATTATTTTTGCAATTATAAAAGCAGTTCGTTCTCACGCTAAGCAGCCAATTTTTAAAACTTCCACGTCTGCAAACCTTCCTTTTGTGGGATAAACAAAATTAACGGCAACGGTGCCCTTTCTGCTCTGAAGTTGCCCTCTTAATGAAATCTGCAACCCCAGTCCCGCGCTCGCTCCCGACATCCGCAGCGCGCACTCGCGTGCCTGTGCCCGGCGGGCACGCACTGCGCATGCCCGCGCGCGCTCCCGGCGGGCACCCACTGCGCATGCCCGCCCTGTTCCTCCCGGCACAGCTCCAGGCTGGCTCGCTCTCGGCTGGCACGTACTGCGCATGGTCGAACCGCCAGGCTACTTCCCCACCCCCGCCACGCCCCCCGCCCGTCGCCCCCGCGGCGAGCACGCACGCACGGCGCATGCTCCCGCTTCCGCGGCCCTCGGGGCTCCCGGGCTTGGGCAGCACCCCTAAAAAGCGTGAAAGCAGAAAGTCGTCACATCGGGAGGCCGCCGCTCCCGCGTCCCCTTCCTCGCGAAGCCTCCGCGGCGAGGCCCCGGCCGGTCCCGTGCGTGCCGGCCTGCGGCGCCCGGGGCCGCCGTGATGACGCCACGCGTCGCGGTGACGCACGACGTAGGCGACCTCCTTTGGGCGCGCGGCCGGCGCGCCCATTTTGAAGCTGCCCTGAGCTGCGCGGGCCTCGCCTCGGTCCGGCCGGTCCGCCCCCGTTGGGCCCCGGAGTCCGCGCAGCCCGCGAGGCGCCGGCGGCGCGCTCAGCCCGGGCCCCCGCCGGACCGGGCTCGTCCTCCCCGCGCCCGCCTCCCCGGACCCCGGGCTCGGGCCTGCGGACCCCGCTTCCCCGGGCTGCGGGCCTGCGAACCCCGCCCCCCTGGGCTTCAGGCCTGCGAACCCCGCCTCCCGGGCTTCAGGCCTGCGAACCCCGCTTCCCCGGGCTCCGGGGCTGCGAACCCCGCCCCCCTGGGCTTCAGGCCTGTGAACCCCGCCTTCCTGGGCCCCGGACTCGGGCCTGCGAATCCCGCTTCCCCGGGCTGCGGGCCTGCGAACCCCGCCCCCCTGGGCTTCAGGCCTGCGAACCCCGCTTCCCCGTGCTCCGGGGCTGCGAACCCTGCCCCCCTGGGCTTCAGGCCCGCGACCCCCGCCGGCGGCCTTCGTGCGCCCCGCCGGGGTGCGTCCAGGCCAGAGCCGGTTCCCGGCGTCAGGCGGCGGTGCGCCCGGAGCGGGGGGCCCCTCGGGGAACAGCGGCGAGCCCCGGCCATGCCGCCCGGCAAGGTGCTGCAGCCCGTGCTGAAGATGAAGGTGGACGAGCTGTTCCTGTGCTGGCTCAGCGAGGGCAGCACGCAGGCCATGCTGCGCGACTGCCTGCGCAGGGTCACCAGCCCCGGGGGCGCCGGGGACGCGGGGCAGCCCGGGCCCCTGCTGGCGCCGCCGCCGGCCCCCGCCTGCAAGCCCCGCGTGCGCGACGGCCTGGGGGCGCCCGGCCCGGCCCCCGCGCTCCCGCTGGGCGCCGCCACCAGCCCCAGGACCGGGCCTCACGCGCGAGGGACGCGCAGATCCGCGGGGACCCGAGGAGTAAGTGGCTCTTGCTTGCGCTAACGCTTTGGAAGGTGACTCAGATCGCGTACACACGTGTGGCGCGTGGTGGAAGCCCGTGGAAGAAAGTGGTGTGAAAACTGCCACATTTAGCTGGCTTTTCCCCCCAGCGGAACCGCTCCCTGCCGAAAACTTTTCTCTCTGCCGAGTCCCAAGTCGGTCGGCGTTTTGAAGTGTTGCGTCGAATTTGTCTGACGTTTGGGTTTAAGGTACCCAATTCTCGGCAGTTTTTCCTCCTCCTCGGTAACGGTCTTAGCTTTTTCTCCCTCATTTGTCTCCGGTCCTGACCTGAAATTGTCTGCGACAGTTCGAGTTGGCAGAGGCGTAGGAAAAGGTTGATTTGCAGCATTGACTATAGTGCGTCCGTGTAAAGTCACAAAGTGTCGTAGCTAAAAGGCGTGGTTGGTGCGCACAGTATACCCGCGATGGCGCTGAAGTCCGGAGTGCTCAGAACATTCCTCGGGAACTGTTTATAGATTCGAAATGTTTACGCTGGACTTGCCACCCGGTCCACCAGCGAGGCAGGTCATATACTCACGTAGTCGCTAGTTTCACGAGCAGAAGGGACCAGCCGCTACCGGCCCTGGCGGGCTGTAGCTCCCGGCAGAGAACCCCCTTGGCTCTAGATAACCGCTGCTTTTTCAACCGTTCTGAGAGTTTGGGGATGTTTCCAGAACGTCGGTCTCCAAGGACAGGGGGAAGTAGTCCCAGAGGCACAGCTAGAGACCGTGTGACTCAGGCCCTCCAGACGACCCCACAGGGAGGCTTCCCTGCACCTGCAGGGCCGCCCACCATTCCTTCAGCCCCGGCTCCGTCCACTGCCCCTCTGAACCGCGCAGCCTCCGCGCTGGAGAAGGTTCTGCCCCAGTCGCTTGTTTTCTGAAGCAGCGGGATGTGTGGCAAGGGCCAGAGCTCTGAAAGCTTACTCTAGTGGGGACGGTGCTTCCCATGCCCGACGTGGCACCTGTAGTCCCGGGATTGCCGAGGTCTCCCAACGTGGCATCTGTAGTTCTGGGATTGCCGAGGTCTCCCAACGTGGCATCCATGGTCCCCGGGATTGCTGAGGTCCCAACGTGGCATCTGTGGTCCCCGAGATTGCCGAGGTCCCAACGTGGCAGCTGAGGTCCCAACGTGGCATCTGTGGTCCCCGAGATTGCCGAGGTCCCAACGTGGCAGCTGAGGTCCCAACGTGGCATCCGTGGTCCCCGGGATTGCTGAGGTCCTAACGTGGCATCCGTGGTCCCCGGGATTGCTGAGGTCCCAACATGGCATCCGTGGTCCCCGAGATTGCTGAGGTCCCAAAATGGCAGCCGAGGTCCCAACGTGGCAGCTGAGGTCCCAATGTGGCATCTGTGGTCCCCGGGACTGCTGAGGTCCCAATGTGGCATCTGTGGTCCCCGGGATTGCCGAGGTCCCAGCAGGGCATCTGTGGTTCCCGGGATTGCTGAGGTCCCAACGTGGCATCCGTGGTCCCCGAGATTGCTGAGGTCCCAATGTGGCAGCCGAGGTCCCAGCGTGGCAGGTGAGGTCCCAACGTGGCATCTGTGGTCCCCGGGACTGCTGAGGTCCCAACGTGGCATCTGTGGTCCCTGGGATTGCTGAGGTCCCAACAGGGCATCTGTGGTCCCCGGGATTGCTGAGGTCCCAACGTGGCATCCGTGGTCCCCGAGATTGCTGAGGTCCCAACATGGCAGCCGAGGTCCCAACGTGGCATCTGTGGTCCCGGGACTGCTGAGGTCCCAACGTGGCATCCGTGGTCCCCGGGATTGCTGAGGTTGTCTTGCATGAGCTGCCGTGTGTGTTTCAGTATGTTTCGGTCAGGAAGCCCAGCGCCACTCGTAAGTGAATTCTTGTATGTTGTGACCCCGTGGCCGTGTGTGAACCCTCTGGGACCGGAGGTGTTCACAGGTCAGCCCTGCCCAAGGAGGACAGCTGGGGTGCGCGTGACGAGGACGTATTTCTGCACGGCAGCAGCGAGGCACGAGCAAGCGGGAAGGAAGTTCCTCAGGTGCCCCGAGCAGGGAGGAGCCGGTTGTGTCCTGCGGGAGAGGCTGGAGGAACTGAGTCCAGGACTCGGGGGGTCCCTGGATTTCCTGGGGAGGCAAGAGGGCGGGCGTCGCAGGACGGGAAGCTCAGACGGCGACCCACGGTCCATCTTGCCCAGTGGACGGAGGGCCTGCGGGTGAGCCGGGTTGTGCGGCTGCGTGTGGGGGTGGCCGGGATGCCGGGCTCGCTTCCTCGGCTGGGTGCCAGGGCTTCGGAAACGTGGGCGCATCGTGGGGCGGCGTGTCCGCAAGGTTCACGGGGTCGCAATGCAGTCGTGGTTCGAGGAGCTGCCGGAGCCGCCTGCCGGTGTGTGCAGTGCCAAGGCTCAACCGGAGCGCTGTGCAGAGTGGAGGGTCCGGGCGCAGGAGGGGTCGCAGGGTCTGGAAGGTCCGGGCGCAGGAGGGGTTACAGGGTCTGGAAGGTTCTGGACGCAGGAGAGGTCGGGGAGAGTCTGGAAGGTTCTGGGCACCGGAGGGGTCGGGGAGGGTATGGAAGGTCCAGACGCAGGAGGGGTTACAGGGTCTGGAAGGTTCTGGACGCAGGAGAGGTCGGGGAGAGTCTGGAAGGTTCTGGGCACCGGAGGGGTCGGGGAGGGTATGGAAGGTTCTGGACGCAGGAGGGGTCGGGGAGGGTCTGGAAGGTTCTGGACGCAGGAGGGGTCGGGGAGGGTCTGGAAGGTTCTGGGTGCAGGAGGGGTCGGGGAGGGTCTGGAAGGTTCTTCGCACCGGAGGGGTCGGGGAGGGTCTGGAAGGTTCTGGGTGCAGGAGGGGTCGGGGAGGGTCTGGAAGGTTCTGGGCACCGGAGGGGTCAGGGGCGGTCTGGAAGGTCCGGACACAGGAGGGGTCGGGGCGGGGGGGTGTCCGGAAGGTTCTGGAAAGTCTGATGGTCAGGGCTCCGAGGATGCGTGCTGGAGTTACTGTGTCCTGTGTTCGGCACACGTGTGAGGTCAAGGGGCCCTCGCGTGTCTCCTCCTTTCCCGCCTCCACGTGGGGAAAGCTGGGTGCTGAGCACGAAGGGCGCCGAGTGCCGCCCCCGATCCCAGCAGCATGTCCCCGCCCGGCGACAGTCCCAGGAGAAGGAGGGGGGGGGTGCCGGCCGGCCCCGTGGGGCTCCTGGACCTGTCTCCGCACGGTGAGGACAGAGCCCAGCAGTGGCAGACCGGGCGCGCCGGGCCCAGGGTGCCGGAGACTCTCCTCACCCCACCGTCTCCCCGCCAGCGCCGTGCGTCCCAGTAACCTCCTCCCGCTCTGTTTTACTTACAGCCCTCTGTTTGTTTGAGAGAAAGAGAGCGGGAGCGGGCGGGCGGGGGGCAGAGGGGGAGACGGGCCGGCCCTTAAGCAGGCTGCACGCACGGAGCTCTGAGCCCGACGCAGGCCTCGACCCCACGACCCTACGACCCTGAGAGCACGACCTGAGCCGAAATCCTGAGCCGAGATCCGGAGTGGGATGCCCAACCCGGTGAGCCCCCGGGCGCCTCCCACTGCCCTCCTGCCACCTGTCTCCTAGGGCCGGCGTTAGGGTGTTATGGAGATCCTCTCAGGATACCCGGGTGGCTCAGTCGGTAAAGCGTCGACTTCGGCTCGGGTCATGATCTCACGGTCTGTGATTTCGAGCCCCGCGTCGGGCTCTGTGCTAACAGCTCAGAGCCTGGAGCCTGCTTCGGATTCTGTGTCTCCCTCTCTCTCTGCCCTTCCCCTGCTCATACTCTGTCTCTATGTCTCTCAAAAATAAATAAACGTAAGAAAAAAATTTATAAATAAGTAAACTTTAAAAAATTAAAAAAAAACCATACGTCCGCCTGCCACAGCCATCACGAAGGAAGACCTTACCTGCAAAGTCCGACGTTCCTAAAGCGTTAAGGGTGCTTCCTGCCAAGCATAGTTTGTGCCACGTTCTTCTTTACTTCCACGTAAGCCTGCTACCCCAAGAAACGGTAATTAACTTCAGAATAACGTTCGTGCATAAAACGCCCTAAGGAAAGTTCTCAGTTTTTCTTTAAGACCCAGGAGGAGGGAGTGTGCAGGAGTCAGGAGAGGCCTGCGGCGCCCGGGTGGCTCAGTCGGTGAAGCGTGTGGCTCCGTTTCGGCTCGGGTCACGACCTCAGGGTTCATGAGTTCAGGCCTCACATGGGGCTTCCCGCGTTCAGCACAGAGCCTTCCTGGGGTTCTCCCTCTCCCTCTCTCTGCCCCACCCTCGCTCGCTCGCTGTCTCTCTCTCAAAATAAATAAACATTTTAAAAACGAGTCACGTGAGGCTCGACCCGTGGACAGGCGGCCAGGTCTTGAGCTGTGCACGTGAGCCCAGGACTCTGCCGTCCAGAGTCCCTCCGGCAGGTCCTACGTGCGACCTGGTTCTAGCCGGGAGCAGATCCCACCCGGGAGCAGGCCCAGCAGGCGTCCCTTCCCTCCCTGGGGGAGTGGTTCAGCCGTGACTGGGCACGTGGCTGGGCCCACAGCCTTGGTATTGAGTGAAGGGTTCTACGTGTCCATCCCGCCCTGGTTTTGCCCCACGCGCGCCCCACCCTTCCCTCCATCCCTCCCCACACACCCCTGCGCTGCGGGGCTCGCCCTGGCCGATCCGGCCTCTCTGGTCACCCTGCAGGCCTCTCCGTGGCTGTCACCGAGAGCCTCCCCCAGGCTTGTGATTCCCGCAGCTGCCCTGACAGAGACCACCGAGCTGCCCAAGACCACGGGAGTCGGTCCTCCCAGCTCCCGAGGCCAGAAGTCTGAGACCCAGGCGGGGCAGGAGCACACCTCCCGAGGCTCCGGGAGACGGTCCTTCCTCCTCTTCCAGCTTCTGGGGCTCCAGTGTCCCTGGGCTCGTGGCCACGTCCTCCCCATCTGTGTGAGCCCGCGTCTTCACGTGGCTTCTCCTCTGTGTCTGTGTCTCTGTTGTCTCTCTTACAAGGACCCTGGTCGCTCCTTCCAGCGCCACCCTGGTCCGGATGAGCTCACCTAGACGACAGACTTAATCACCTGTGCGAACACCCTATTCCCAAATAAGGCCCCCTCCCAAGGCGCTCCCCGCCCCTCACGGCTTGGGGACACTGCGTGCAGGTGTCGCGGACGGGCGCTCGCGTGCCCTCGGGCGGGGACCACCCGACGGGCAGACCCTAACTCAGGCCCTTCCGGAAGCCGCGGCAGACCCGGCGGACGAGCGAGCGCTTTCTCGTCTGCCCCGCGCGTGTGCGGGCGCTCGCTCTCCGCGTGCTTCCGCACCGGGCGTCCCGCGGTTTTACTGCGGCCACTGCGTGTGACTCAGGGTTGTGTTCGCGCTGTTATCTGTGGTTCCACTGCCTGCTCTCCGCCTTCGCGGAGCCTCAGTCCAGTCTCGTCTCCGCTTTCAAACGTGTGGAGTTGGAAGGGCTCTTTGTGTAACACCTGCGCGCACGGCCTTCGGAACGTAGGTGTTTGCAGGGAGCGAGGTGCAGGTGCTCGGTGAGGACGTGGGGGCGGGGCTCCGGGGGGTGGGGAGGGGCTCCACAGAGGTGGGGGCAGGGCGCCCAAGAGGAGGTGGGGGCGGGGCTCCACAGAGGCGGGGCAGGGTGCCTATGAGGAGATGGGGGTGATGGGGGCGGTGGGGGCGGAGCTCCACGGAGGTGGGGGCGGGGCGCCCGTGAGGTGGTGGGGGCGGCGCTCCTTGGGGCTGTGGGCGGGGCTCCACAGAGGCGGGCCACCGTTCCCGAGACTCCCGGACGGCACCCGCAGGCCCTGGTGCTGCCCAGGCTGACGCCCCGGCCCGGATGCGTGTCGGACCGTGTGACTGGGTGCCTGGGCTTCCTCCGCGTCCGGAGAAGCTGGCGTGCGCGTGCATTCTGGGAGCTCGTCCCCTGCGGCTCGCACGTCGTCGTGCGCACGTCGTCGTCGGCAGGGGGTCCGCCCACCTCACTGCCCTTGCGGGGTGCTGCTGCAGGAGCGGCTCCCCGGCGCGCGGGGACCTGGTGCCGGCCCGGGAACCTTCCGTGGCTTAGCTCTTCAGCAGGCGGTGCCGGCCCGCGGAGGACGCCCAGAGCTCTCGTCCCCTGCGGAGACCCCCACTCGGCTCCCCGCCGCGGCCAGGGTGTTAGCAACACCTGTGTCCCTGCAGAGCCACGTCCTGTCGTGCAGACGCCGGGTGCAGGCCACGTCCGGGGAAGCTCCCCTGTGTCGCCTGCCCAGCTGTCCTGCCTTTTTGCTCCGCTCTGCGGAGGCCCCACAGCTTGTCCCTCCGTGACTTCCCAGTGCCCAGCCGTCACCATCAACTGTGCTGGGGACACGTGCAAACACGTCTTCATGTGGACACAGGTTTGCTTCCGTTTCTCTCGGGGACGCCTAACGTGGACATCCGGGGTTCGTGGTGGGTGTCCACCTGACGTTGGAACAGACTGACGCTTTTTCAAAGCGGCGCTTCTGTTCCCGCGAGGGTGCGAGGCTCTGGCTCCTGCACTGGCTCAGCGGCCCTGGTAACCCGCGTTCCGGGAACGGCTGTTGTGTCTCACTGCTTGGTTGTCGGGGTGGGTGTGTTCAGGAGGCTGTGCGCCCTGCCTGGAGCCTGGCACGGTGTGGAACCACCACCCTGAGGTCAAAACCTGAGCTGAGAGCCGGAGGCAGGCACGCCAACCCCCCCCCCCCCGGGGCCACCCAGGCGCCTCCCCGTGGCTTTCGTTCTGTTGTTTGTTTTGAGCGAGAGCGAGCGCGCGCAGTAGCCAGAGACGGACACAGTGAAAGAAAGTCCTGAGCAGGCTCGAGGTCCAGTGCAGGGCGCGGCGTTGTGATCCTCCCACAGCCCCCGAGGTCGTGACCCGAGTAGAAATCAAGAGTCAGACACTTGGGCCGCCTGGGGGGCTCAGTCGGTTCAGCGGCCGACTTTGGCTCAGGTCATGATCTCACGGTCTGTGAGTTCGAGCCTTGCGTCGGGCTCTGTGCTGACGGCTCGGAGCCTGGAGCCTGCTTCCGATTCTGTGTCTCCCTCTCTCTCCGCCCTTTCCTTGTTCACGCTTTGTTTCTATGTCTCTCAAAAATAAATAAACGTTAAAAAAAAGAAATCTTAAAAAAAAAAGACACTTAACTGATTGAGCCCCCAGGATGCCCACCGTGGTTTTCATCCGTGCTGCCTAAAAAGTAGGGGCGCCTGGGTGGCTCAGCTGATTGAGCATCTGACTTTGGCTCAGGTCATGATCTCATAGCTCGTGGGTTTGAGCCACGTGTCGGGCTCCGTGCTAACAGCTCAGAGCCTGGACCTGCTTCGGATTCTGTATCTCCCTCTCCCTCTCTGTGCCCCTCCCCTGCTCATATTCTGTCTCTCAAAAATAAATAAACATTTGAAAAAAAAAAAACAACTAAGGGTGTTGACCGTCTCCCTGTGGGCCTTTTTCTTCTTGGCCTGAGTATCTTCCGTGAAGTGTTGATTCCGGTCCTTTACCTGTTTTCCCTTCGTTACGTTATCGGTCGTGTTGCCGACTTGTCCGCGTTCTCCGTGTGCTCTGCACAGCTTCGGTGAGAGACACGGGATTGGTGGAACCTGCGGCCCCGCGACCTCCTTTCTGTTCGTGCAGGTGTGTTTTGAAGCAGAAGAGTTTTTAACGTTGGTGAAGTTCTATGTATTGATTATTTTATTTTTGTCCCCGAGAGAGCGTATCATAACTTAACCCGTCTTTGCGAGACTCGAGGTCAAAAAGATTTGTCTCGTTTGTGTTGGAAGTTTTATAAATTTTGCTCTTGTTTTTATTTTTTACTGTTTGCTTATTTATTTTGAGACGGCGAGCGTGTAAGCAGGGGAGGGGCCGAGCGCGAGCGTCCCGAGCAGGGGTGTCCCAGGGAAGGGAAAGGCAGGGCGCCCCCGTGCGCTGTGCGGCAGTGACGTGTGGCCGCCACACGAGCCCAGAGCACAGGGTGGGACGTGAAGTCTGCCTCCTCGTGGCTCCCGTCACCGGGGGATGTGGGGTCGGCAGGGGAGGGCGTGCCCGTTTGTCCCAGCTACACAGGGAGTGTCTCTCCCGAAGGTGTGCAGGGGAAGAGGGAGGCAGAGCGGAGTCAGCAGGTGCGGCCGTGGGTGGCCGGAACCGCAGGGACCTCAAGGGGGCTGAGGCGGCGCGGCCCCTGTCGCTCTGATCTGTGTCTCCTCCTGGGTCTGGTCGTCCTGGGGGCGTGGTGCTGGGTCTGGGTGTGGCTGGAACTGCTGAAGCCCTGCCCTGCGGCCTCACACGCCTCTCCCAGGGCACCCTGCCCGTGTTCTTCTCACCTGGTGGTTTGCACACGGTGCCGTGGTCTCTCCAGGGACCTGGTGGTTTGCACACGGTGCCGTGGTCTCTCCGGGGAGCTGGTGGTTTGCACACGGTGCCGTGGTCTCTCTGGGGACCTGGCGGTTTGCACACAGTGCCGTGGTCTCTCCGGGGAGCTGGTGGTTTGCACACGGTGCCGTGGTCTCTCTGGGGACCTCACGGTTTGCACACGATACTGTGGATGATCCGGGGACCTGGTGGTTTGCACACGGTGCCGTGGTCTGTCTGGGGACCTGGTGGTTTGCACACGGTACTGTGGATTCTCCGGGGACCTGGTGGTTTGCACATGGTGCCGTGGTCTCTCCGGGGACCTGGTGGTTTGCACACGGTGCCGTGGTCTGTCTGGGGACCTGGTGGTTTGCACACGGTGCCCTGGTGGTTTGCACACGGTGCCCTGGTGGTTTGCACACGGTGCCCTGGTGGTTTGCACACGGTGCCCTGGTCTCCGGGGACCTGGCGGTTTGCACACGGTGCCGTGGTGTCTCTGGGGACCTGGTGGTTTGCACACAGTGCCGTGGTCTCTTTGGGGACCTGGCGGTTTGCACACGGTGCCGTGGTGTCTCTGGGGACCTGGTGGTTTGCACACAGTGCCATGGTCTCTTTGGGGACCTGGCGGTTTGCACACGGTGCCGTGGTCTCTCTGGGGACCTGGTGGTTTGCACACGGTACTGTGGGTTCTCTGGGGACCTGGCGGTTTGCACACGGTGCCGTGGTGTCTCTGGGGACCTGACGGTTTGCACATGGTACTGTGGATTCTCCGGGGACCTGGCGGTTTGCACACAGTGCCGTGGTCTCTCTGGGGACCTGGCGGTTTGCACACGGTGCGGTGGACTCTCTGGGGACCTCAGAGCACTCAGATCTGTAGTCCTAGGGGACTTTCAGGAAGTGGGACGCCGGGTGCCCACTTTCAGGGCAGCGTGGGGGGGGGCGCAGAAGAGGAACGAGCGAGAGGGGACTCACCTCCCAGCAGGAGTGTGAACCAGGAGTGGGGCAGGGGCGATTGGGGAGACGGTCTAGGAGTGTGAGCCCCCTGTGGCCCTGATGGCGTGACCCGCTACCCAGGGCACAAGTAGGGAGGCCGTGGAGGGGCAGCGCTGGTGGGGTGAGGCGGGGCGGGGGTGGGGGCAAGAGATCCAGGGCGAAACCCTGCCCAGCTCGGTGCTGTGATGGCTGAGTGACGTCCTCGTCACCGTGTGTAAACCCAGCGATGCCGTGTGGAGCACAGGGCGGGGAGCACGGATGGGGAGACGGGACGGGGAGCACGGACAGGTAGATGGGACGCGGAGACGGGACGGGGGGGGGGGTGGAGCACAGACGGGGAGCACCAGCATGAGCCAGCCCGCCCCGGGGGGGCCCACTCAGTAACACCGCAGCGACGTCATCAGCCCACCTCTTGTGACAGACGTACTGCAGGTAGGGCGTGTCCAGGGTCCTGGGGACGGGGCGGTTGGGGACTTGGGGCCGTCCCGGGGACTCTGCATTCTCTGCTCCCTGTTTCCCCAAGCCTGAAGCTGCGCTGAGGAGCATGGAGCCATCGAGGAGGGGGAAGGGGGAGGTGGTGCCCGTGCGCCCGGTCAGAGCCGCGAGACCAGGCCGTTCCTCGGACGTCTCTGTCCCAGCGCAGGACGACGGGCTGCGACCCCGCCGGGAGCTCCCGTGGCGGCGTCCGCGGGGTCCTGCACTGGGTCAGGGGCCGAGCGGTCGACGGGCTGCGGGGAAGGGCCTGCCCAGCCCCAGGTGGGCCCGGCGCAGAGAGGGGCGTGTCCGGGACCCGACAGTGTGGCCTCGGCGTGCTCGGGGCCGCGCGTGTCCCTGACCGTGCCCGTGTCCTTGTGCTCGAGGCCGCGCGTGTCCCTGACCGTGCCCGTGTCCTTGTGCTCGAGGCCATGCGTGTCCCCGACTGTCCCCGCGGCCTCGGCATGTTTGGGGCCGCATGCATGTCCCTGACTGTCCCCACGTCTTGGGACCCGACGCCCCCCCCCCCCGTGTGCTCGGGGCCGCGCGTGTCCCTGACAGTTCTCGTGGAAATGAGCGGCGAGTGTGCTATGCTCTGTGCTCCACGGGGACTGTGTGTGGCAGGGGGGAGACACCGGTCACCTCGAGGAGGGGGAGGCAGAGGTGATCGTGGGGAGGAGAGTCCCCTCGTCCCGTGTGCTGAGGTGGACGGGACTGGGGACGGGGCAGGCCCCTCGGATGCCCTCAGGTCCGGAAGAACTCGTCCGGGTGACCACCGGGGGCCTCGGGGTGAGAGATTCCACACAGAGTCTCAGGCCGTGGGCCACGGGGAGCAGCTGGTGACCCGCACGCCTCCTCGCAGAAATAGGGCCAGCTCATGGGTGTCCGGGCTTCCCCCGTGGGCCCCGTGTGACTCTCCAGGGGTCCCCGCCGTGGGCCCCGTGTAGGTATCCGTGGGCCACGTGTGGGTGTCCGGGGTCCCCGCTGTGGGCCCTGTGTGGCTCTCGGTGGGTCTCCACCGTGGTCCCCGTGTTGGTGTCTGAGGTCCCTGCTGTGGGCCCCGTGTTGGTGTCCAGGGCCCCTGTGTTGGTGTCTGGGGTCCCCGCCGTGGGCCCCATGTGGGTGTCCGGGGTCCCCGCGTGGGTGTCCGGGGTCCCCGCCTTGGGCTCCGTGTGGCTGTCCGGGGTCCCCGCTGTGGGCTCTGTGTGGCTGTCTGCTCTGTGTGGCTGTCTGGGGTCCCCGCCATGGGCCCCGTGTGGCTGTCCGGGGTCCCCGCTGTGGGCCCCGTGTGGCTCTCTGGGGGTCCCTGCCATGGGCCCCGTGTGGGTGTCCAGAGTCCCCGCCGTGGGCCCCGTGTGGCTGTCCGGGGTCCCCGCCGTGGGCCCCGTGTGGCTGTCCGGGGTCCCCGCCGTGGGCCTGTCTCCCGCCGTCCGTACCCACAGCACCACCTCCCTCTCTGTCGCAGGGCCGCCTCCAGGTCAGGTTCTGGGGCCGAGCGGGAGGACCTCAGAGCCCGCCGTGTGCGTGGCCCCGTTCACATTGTCCGGGGTGGTCGGTCCACGTCAGGACTGACGGCTGGGCGGGAACCTCCTGCCGCGTGTGCGGTCACGTCCGTGTCCCGTCCGGGGCGTTCACCCCCAGCCATCGCGGCTCCGCAGGCAGGGCCTCTCCCACGCCGCGTCCCGGCTGCACACGATGCAGCAGCGTGGTCAGCTCCCATGGCCCCCTTCCCCTGTGGGGCCGCTCACTGCAGGACGGTCCCGGGACCCCGTGCGCCACGTGGGGAGGCCCCGTCCACAGCGTCCGCACAGCCTGGCGCTCCCGTCGCGTACGCGGTGTTCTGCGAGGCCTTCGTTGTCTGGGGGACGGTCCGTTAGTTTCTACCCCCGCTATTTCCACGTTTGGAGGCCATGCCACATTACGCACTTGTTACTGTCCCGCCCGTGACGTTGTCCTGGGCTGCGTTACGTTCCGCGTCCCGTGCGGTACGTTCCCGTGTGTGTTCGGGGCGCCTGGGCGCTCGGGTCATGGTCTCACGGTGCGGGTTCGAGTCCTGCGTCGGGCTCCGTGCTGACGGCTCAGAGCCTGGAGCTGCTTCGGATTCTGTGTCTCCCTCTCTCTGCCCCTCCCCTGAGTGTGCACTCGCTGGCGAGTCCGCCTCTCCCCTGCCCCCCCCCCACACTCTCTCACACTCTCTCTGTCAAAATAAACTTCAGAAAACCTTTGAAAAAGTTTCGCCGTCCTACACAATCCGTGTTACGTCCTGCGGGATTTACCTCGCGGAGGGCGGCGGGGAAGTGTGACATCCTGGGCGCTTCCCTTCCCCATTCGCGAGAAGGCAGCGCCCGGGACCCTCCCCCTGAGTTTCCTCAGCTGGGGGGAGGCAGACCCGGGCGTGGGCACGATGTCACTGTCACCTTCACCAAGGCCTGCCGCCGTGGCTGCATCACGGCTCCAGCTCGGCTCCCGGGACCAGCAGGGCTCCAGTCGGACGGGAGCTGCCCCGCCCGCCCTCCTTCCCCGCCTCCGCTCGCCAGCAGGCGCTCCCCGTCCCTGCGGCTCTGCCCCGGGGCTCTGTGCACCCACCGCTCCGGGAACGCCCGGTCTCCGCTTCCCGACCTGTCAAGGCTGCTCGCTGGCCTCTCAGCAGGCAGCTCCCGGCCGCCGCGGTCACGGTCGCCAGCGGCCCGCGGGGAGGAGCGCCTCGGCCCCCCTCCCTCCCCTCCCCTCCCCTCCTCCCCTCCTCCCCTCCCCTCCCCGGGCCATGTGCCCTTCGCAGCCTGTGGAATGCGCCCGGCCCAGGCCCGGCCCCCAGAGCGCCGGCCGGCCACGCATGGAGCGCGCCGAGCCCGGCCGCCCAGACTGTCCCGCCGCCGGCCGCAGCCGCCACCCCAAGCCCACCGGCCCCGGCCCGGCCCAGCCCCGCGAGCGCGAGCGCGGCGTGCGGCCCGGCCCCCGGCGGCCCATGCGGGCCGACATGCGGGTCCGCGAGCTGTCCCTGCGCGGGGACCCCGACCTGCGGCAGGAGCTGGCGGCGCTGGCCCGCGGCTGCGACTTCGTGCTGCCCTCCCGCTTCAAGAAGAGGCTGAAGGCCTTCCAGCAGGTGCAGGCGGCGGGCGGGTGGGTGCTCTGGTCCCCGCGGACCCGGGCCGGGGGGCTGCTCGGACTGGGGGGGGCACCCGCCGTCCCTGCTTGTCTCTCCCGGAGCGGCCGGAGGCTCAGCCGGCCACAGGGACCTGCTTCCCAAGGAAGCCCCACTGGCTCGCCCGCGGCTCTGGCCGCTCGGGGCAGGGGTGCACGCAGGAGGGAGCAGCGAGGGGGCTAAGTCGGCTCGCGTAGACACGCGCTCGCTCCAGCGGCCGGCTGGAACCGCTCAGGAGAACGGGAGACCTAGTGAGGAGACGGAGCTCTGCCCACATTGTCCCCAGGACCGGCCCGTCGGCTGCAGCCTGTTTACCGCGGGGCATGGGGGGGGGGTCCTCGCGTCCCCGTGTCCGCCGTACGGCTTGGGGGAGGTCCTCAGGTCCCCGTGTCCGCCGTGGGGCTTGGGGACGGTCCTGGTGACCCGCTCCAGCCAGAGCAGGCACCGGGCGGGTGTGAGGGACCGGGCTTGTCAGCTGCAGACTCCCGCGAACTCACGCACGCTGTGCGGTGACCGTCCGGACGGTGGGACAGGAACACCTGTGTCTGTGTGTCTGTGTGTGTGTCTGTGTATGCACGAGAACCCCCTGAGGCTGCATGGAGTTCCCAGGCCCGGGCTCGTTCTGAACTTCTGTCTTCTGTCACGCGAGATGTCTGTGGCCTCTGGCCCCTGGCGTGGGGGGGCCACGGGGACCCGCGGGGCTCTGCTCAGCCTGCGTCCCCCACGCGCCTCGCCCTGGCCGACCGGCCCCCGCTGAGCACTTGCGTTTTCCCGCGAGCGACGACTCCGTGCCGAGGGGCGAGGGGTGTCGGGGACAGACTCACGCCGAGTCGCTCGGCGCCGCTGGGGACGGGGCCTGCTCTCCGCAGGCTCGTCACTGGAGCGTTTTTAGGGTCCCGACCTCACTGTTACAAACTCCCGGGTTCCTATCTCGGGCCTGTGATCGCAGCTTCCCACATCTTGTCTCACGGGCTTCACGGCTGTGCGTCCGTCCCTTCCTCGTCGCGAAGGGGCCGTGTTTGGAATCTTGGGGACCGGGGACGCGGTTTCCTTCCACCAGGAGGGGACGGAGACGCAGGCTCGGGCGTGACCGCGTCTCACGCGTGGCTCACCGGAGCGTCTGGTGGGTCGGAAGGCGTCACGGCTGCGTGGCAGGGGCTGGCCGGGAAGGGTCAGGGGACGCGGCGTGGTCCGGAGCCGCTGCTGTCGCACGGGTCGCCGCCGGGCACACAGTCTGTGACTTCCTGTGCCGGCAGAGTGCCCCCCGCTCCAGGAGACGTGCCTCGGAGCTGGTTTGCAGGGGTGGCCGTGAGCACCGGGTACAGGGGTGTGGGGCTTACGGGGTGTTC
Source organism: Paguma larvata (assembly GCA_030068075.1). Classification (NCBI taxonomy): domain Eukaryota; kingdom Metazoa; phylum Chordata; class Mammalia; order Carnivora; family Viverridae; genus Paguma; species Paguma larvata. The sequence continues at coordinate 164,765 of JAINVK010001249.1, forward strand.
CTTGTGGGGGAGAGTTTGGGGTTCTCCTGGCCTCCTTCTGCCCGGGGCGTCTCGGGGTGGCTGTGGACGTGGCCCCGGGCAGGTCGGCACGCGTCCAGGGTGGACGGGGGCCACGGGCCTGGTGCAGCGCTGGTGGTGGTCTCGGGGTGATGATGAGGGGAGGGGGCACGGGGGAGGGGCGGGGCGCACGGGGCCTGGGGTGGGAGTGCCTGTGGGGAGGGTCAGGCAGCCAGGAGGGAGAGGGGCTTTGGGGGGGTGGGGGGTGGGGAAGTGAGGGGATGAGAATGGGGTAGGGGTCGGCCTCCGGGGCGATGGGATAGGGCAGCCTGTGGGGAAGGGAGGGGGTGGACAGGGTAGTGGGGGGGAGAGGCTGGGGGAGGGGTGGAAAATGGGACTAGGAGAGAGAGGGGTGCGGGAGGAGGGGGAAGACGGGGACAGCAGATGAGATTGGGGACCCACGGGGGAGGGGAGGCAGGGAGGGGAGGGCGTGGGGGAAGGGGAGGGTGGGGGAGGGGTGGAGGGATGAGATTAAGGTTGGGGGAGGCGGAGCCGCGGGTGGGGAGAGGAGATTAAGGGGGAGGGGGGGTGGGGGGGGCGGCAGATCGGGAACTTGGGGAGAAATCAGGCCACAGAGAGGAGAGTTTGGGGGGAGGGGAGAGGAGAGGAGGTGGGGGAGGGGTGGGGGAGGGGAGAGGAGAGGAGGTGGGGGAGGAGTGGGGGGAGGGGAGAGGAGGTGGGGGAGGGGTGGGGGAGGGGAGAGGAGGTGGCAGATAGGAGGGGGAGGGGAGAGGAGGAGGAGGGGAGAGGAGGTGGCAGAGGTAGGGGAGGGGAGAGGCGGTGAAGAGGGGAGGGAGGAGGTCGCAGGGGAGGGAGGGGAGGGAGGGCAGAGGTGGGGCACAGGGAAAGACGGGGTGCGTGCAGACGGTGGAGACTGTGGCTCCGAGGTGACCCCGTGTGCCCCCTGCACCCAGGACCGGGGGCCGTGTGGACCGTGGCCACGTGTCCGTTGGCCACGAGCTCACCGTGGACCCTCAGCGCACACACGTGCCCGCCCCCACACCCGTCCTGGATTCCGTGGGCCTCACGCACACAGAGGGAGACTTGAGCCGCTGTCCCTCGTGTCCCCCAGACGCCGTCCCCAGCCTGGGGGGCGGGTGTCCCTGCCCAGCTGCGACCGGAACTGTCGCCCCCAACAGGGGTCTCCCCCCGCCCGTCCTGTCCAGGTCCCCACGGGGCCCTCACGTGGACACACGGGCCCCGCAGAGCACCGGGGGGAGGCCCCTGGAGACGCCGTCCCCGGTGACCCCCGGAGGCGAGCTGGCCTCTCCTCCCCCCGCCGACAGCCCGGCCTCTTCGTCTGCGACCCGGGCGGGGCCACGGGCTGGACAGGCCACGGGCTGGGCTCGCCACGGGCCACACCGCCTCGCACCCTTGACACTGCTCGCAGGGCCGGGAGGCGCACGGGACCCTCAGGGAGCGAGGCCTGGGCACAGGGGGCCGTCCCACCGCGCCCCGCCCCCACCCGTGGTGGCGCAGCCTTGTCCACGGTCTCCTGCCCTGCCTTCCAGGCGTGGTGGACGCTGTGGCCTCCAGGCCTTGCCGCCCGTGGGCGCGGAGCTCGGCACACATCCCGGCCACTGGTCCCCCGGGTCCCGCCGTCCAGCTGGCCCCACTGGCGCCCTCACTGGGACAGCCACCTCCCAACGTGGGGACAGCGTCCTGCGCACACAGTCCCCTCTCTGGGTTGTGTCCGGTCCCACTTAAGCTCCGCCCCGTGACTCCCGCGTGTGCACCGGGTATGCGTGGACCGGGTACGTGGTCGCAGGCGGCAGCTGGCGGGCGGGGGCCCGGGGCCAGAGGTGAGCTCTCGGCCTGCGGGGCCGCCATCCCTGGCCACGCCATCCAGGTGGCCACCGGCTCCTGTGGAATTACTGCCCCCCCCTCCTCCCCCTCCCCCGCGTTCCCCAGTCCCGTCCCAGCCCGGCCCTCGAGCCCTGCCCGGCGGGGTCGCCCACGCCCACGCCCACCCTCCTCTCCTGTGACACCGCCGTCCCCGCCCTCGACCTCTGATCCCGGACGCCCGTGGTCAGACCGTGTGGGTCCACAGAGACAGCGTGGACGCCTCCCGTGGGGGACGCCGTCGTCCCCCAGAGGGGCTGCAGGCGCCTACAGGGGTCGGCACGAGGCCCCACGTGGTTGGGTCAGCGGGACTGTGCGCGTGCCGGGCGGGCGGCCGTCTGCGCCCGGGCCTCGCGATGAGTCAGGGTCCCGGACGCACGTGGCTGCAAGGGGAGGCGTCCTCTTTCCCTCCCCCCCCCCCCCCCCCCCGATGGCGGGCACGCCGCAGGCCCTGGGCACATCGGGGGACTCTGCGGCTCCCTCGAGGGTCCGTCCTTATTGCCGGCGGCCGGGGAGGGGCCTCGGCCCGGGCGGTGGCTGGCTCCCAAGGACGCGCTGTGGGCTGGGCAGGAATGTGTCCTGCAGCTGTGCCGGCCGCCGGGCTATTTATGTCGGGAGATTACACTGGTGAGTCTCGTGTGTCCGCACTCGCCCGGCTGTCTCCGGCCCGGCTGCCCTGCTGGTCTGCGGCGCCTGGGGTCGTGGGGCTCAGCCGGCGTCCGCGGGGTGGGCGTCCACGGGGTGGGCTTCCAAGGGGTGGGCTTCCTCGGGGTGGGCGTCCGTGTACCCTCGCGGCATTTCACGAGACTGCCGAAGCTCCGTGTCCCAGGCGCTCCGTGTCCTGGGGCTCCGTGTCCCGAGGGCTCCGTGTCCCGGGGGCTCCGTGTCCTGGGGCTCTGTGTCCTGAGGGCTCCGTGTCCTGGGGCTCCGTGATGGGGCCGTGCCCACAGTGTGTCACGTCCCGAGGGGCGGTGGTGAGCTCAGTGACGCGGCCACACCCTTCTGAGGGCCGCCGTGGGCTGTGTTTCTGCACCTCGAGGGATGTCCGGTCTCTGCCTTTACGTCGTGTGTGCGTCTGTTTCAGGCGAACGTTCGGTTATTTCAGAGAGGGCAGGGAGAGGGAGACACGGGACAGGAAGCGGCTCCAGGCTCCGAGCTGTCAGCACAGAGCTCACGCGGGGCTCGAACCCACGAACCAAGAGATCGTGACCTGAGCCGAGGTCGGACGCTGAACCGGGCACCCCTAACGTGCATCTCTCGTAAATCAGTATGTCCCTTAGGTGCCCGGGGTGGCTCATCCTGCTGCGCGTCCGACTCCCGGTGTTCGGGTCAGGTCGTGACCTCGGAGCTCGTGACTCTGCACCTCTGCTCGCTCTCTCTCTCTCTCTCTCTCTCCCCGCCCTCCCCTGCTCACCTGAGCTCTCTCTCTCAAGATAAGTAAACTGTGCGGCACCTGGGTGGCTCAGTTGGTTGAGCGGCCGAGTTCGGCTCAGGTCATGATCTCATGGGCTGTGAGTTCGAGCCCCGTGTCGGGCTCTGTGCTGACAGCCCGGAGCCTGGAGCTGCTTCAGATTCTGCGTCTCCCTCTCTCTCTGCCCCTCCCCTGCTCCTGCTCTGTGTCTTTCTTAAATAAACATTAAACAAAATTTAAAAATTTAAAATAAAATAAAATAAAACTCGGGACACCTGGTTGGGTCAGTCGGTTGAGCGTCCAACTCTTCACTTCGGCTCAGGTCATGATCTCACAGTCTGTGAGTTCGAGGCCCGCGTTGGGCTCTGTGCTGACGGCTCAGAGCCTGGAGCCTGCTTCACGTTCTGTGTCTCCCTCTCTCTCTGCCCCTCCCCTGCTCTCTTTCTCTTTCAAAAATTAACGTTAAAAATAAATTTTCTGTAAGAACTAAGTGAGTTTTAAGTGAGTAAATACTTTCCTTGGTTCACCATCACTGCATCTTCGTGTTTCTTCCTGTCCTCGCCCTTCTGTCTGCCGTCTGTGTCCGCCGTGGACCCTCCTCCACCCGGGCCGCAGCGTCACTGCCTCCATTCTCCAGCCGCGGAGTTGGCGGAAGGCCCGCTGCCCCGTTTGCACGTGTTTCTGGTTCCTGCTCCTTTGCGCTTTGGGAAGTTTGGAGTCCCGACCCGACAATGCGTCTCCCCGGGGAAGACGGTGCCGCCTTCCGGGGCTGCCAGCCGGGCACAACCTTACGTGTTCCACGTGAGGGTTTGGAGGCGGTGCCGCCGGCGGAGCGCAAGATCCCAGGGAGGGTCCCCTGGGGCGGGTCAGCAGCGGGGTCTCCGGCTTCTCGCAGGACGGAAACGAGACGTGAGCCACAGGACTGGAGGTGGAGTTTGTCGATCGGCGTGCGTGTCACAGAAGAGGGACCGGGGCTCCCGGGAAAGTCGGGAACGCGACACGGCGTCTCGCCGTCGCTTGGGGCGGGGGTCGGCCCGGGACCGGGTCTCGCGTAGGCACGCGCGGCACCAGGAGCGCGGGCCAGGGTCCGTGTCGGGCAAGCGAGGGCCGTCACTCCGCGATCGTGGCCGGGGTGTCGGTGTCCGGAGCCGCCGTCCCGGCACGTGTCTGGGGGCCGGGTCTCCGGTGCGCGCGGGCGTCGGGGCCGAGGACAGAAGGGCCGGCGGTGCCCGTCCTGCTCGCCCCGCGGAGGGAGCGGCTCGTCTGCTGGAGCGCGCGCCGGGGTCGGGCCCTGCGTGCAGAGGGCCAGCTGGAGGACGCGCACGAGCCCACGAACGGACGCCCCGCGGCCTCCCCGCGTGCGCGGACGGCAGTGCGGTGCGCAGACTCGAGCGAGGCCGTGCCCCTGGCCCCCGCGGCCCCCGCCCCCGGCTCCCTGATGCGGCGGCTTCGGGGCGCACGCTCCCCTGGGGCCCGGCGACACGGCGATGTGCTTCTAGCTCATCCTTCTCCCGAAAGGGCGGCTCTCCGGGACCCCTGCTCGGACAGCCCCGCGGGGACGCCGCGTTCTGCCCGTGTGGTGCCGACCCGCGCTCGGCCGTGCGGATGCAGGCGTTCCATCCGTGCGGGCTGCGCGGCTGCCGGGCTCCCCTGCCAGGGCCGTGAGCTGAGGGCACCGTATGAGGACACGTCCTGAGCCCGTGAGCCGAGGACGCCTTGCGAGGACACGTCCTGGGCCCGTGGCCCGAGGACACCGTGCGTTCCGGCTCCTATGGGTGCTCGTGGGAAGCACATGCAAACTGTCGTGTTCCGTGTGTTAGTTACTCTGCGCACAGGGGTCAGCCGGTCCCGGGGCGCCCCCATCGCACAGACCCGAACGAGCTCGGGCTTGTCACCCCCCTCGGCACCCCCCAGGTGGAGTCTAACTTTCCTAACCTCGGAGACCGTGACGTCTGGTCAACTTTCTTCCCCCAATGGGGTGCTAGTGACGGTGAGGGCCCCGAGTGTGTGAGCTTGGGAGATCGGAAGGTTCCAGATGCTAGTGTCGGTGAGGGCCCCGCATGTGTGAGCTCGGGAGACCAGAAGGTTCCGGGTACTAGTGTCAGTGAGGCCCCGCGTGCGTGAGCTCGGGAGACCAGAAGGTTCCGGGTACTAGTGTCGGTGAGGCCCTGCGTGCGTGAGCTCGGGACACGGGAAGGTTCCGGGTGCTAGTGTCGGTGAGGCCCCGCGTGCGTGAGCTCGGGAGACGGGAAGGTTCCGGGTGCTAGTGTCGGTGAGGGCCCCGTGTGCGTGAGCTCGGGAGACGGGAAGGTTCTGGGTGCTAGTGTCGGTGAGGGCCCCGTGTGCGTGAGCTCGGGAGACCGGAAGGTTCCGGGTGGCACAGGGTGCAGTGTGCACAGAGGGACAGACGACCGGGACAGAAACCACCGGAAGGATTTTCCTCGTAGCAGGCCCGCTCTGCCCTTGTGCTGGGACCTGCTCGTGCCACACCGTGGAGGGGCGCCGGGCGGGCCAGGGGCGGGCGGGGTGGGTTCTGTGTGCTGCATGACCTGTGACCCAGGGTGAAGGGGGCTGGAGGAGCTGCGGGGTGGGGGGGAGGGATGTTTTTATTGGTCAGGGTGCCCTTTAACCTCGGAGCAGGCTCTCGGGGGGGGGGTGTAAGATGGGTGTGCTGGGTTTGGGGTCTGGGATGGAGGGAGTCAGGGCCTGTGGGGGTGTCTGCAGCCTGCGGCGGCCAGTTACGGTGTGAGCCAGGTCCCCCGTGCACCTGCCATTTCCCGGGAGCCCTGGAGGGAGGTTCTCAGACGCCCAGGGCAAGGAACCCTGCTCCCAAGCAGCCTCTTGACAGAGGGGGCCTGGCCGGGATGAAGGCAGGGGTGTGGTGGAGGGGGACGTGGGGGGGCGGGGCGGAGGGGAGCTGGGGGGAAGGCGGAGATGTGGTGGAGGGGGACGTATAAGGGGGGTGCATGGGGGCGGGGCGGGGAAGGCAGGGGCGGGGCAGTGGACTGTGGTTCAGGAGGGACGTGGGGGGGCCTTGGTGGAGCCCTGGGAGGGGGGCTTCGCCCTCACCCCCCACCCCAGGCGCGGCTTTGCAGAGCGCAGCACAGAGCACGGGGCAGTGGACTCCGGAGCCCGGCTCGCCCCGCCCCCGGCTCGCCCTGCCCCCACACAGTTCTCCCTCTTGTCTTCGCCTGTCTCCTTCCGCCCAGTTCTCCTCCTTCCCTCCCCCTCCCTTCGCCCTCCCGCCCTCTCCACCCTCCTCCCTGCACCGCACTCCCCCGTGTCGGCCCCCCCACGCCTGCTTCATCCCTGCAGGTGTGCGTGCACAGGTGCAGGCTCCAGGGAGCACGGACCTGTCCTGTCGCGCCGTGCCGGCCCCTATGGTCCCGGCGGTCCCCACAGTCCTCACGGCCCCCACGGTCCCCCCGGCCCCCGCAGTGGCCGAACGGAGAACAAATGTCAGGAATACGTGTCTGTGTCTTGGACGTGAGGCCTCTGAGCACGGAGGACTGGACACCAGGGCCCGATGACAGGGACGGTCCTGACGTGTGACTGAGGGGACACAGGACTGTCCCTGTCATGTGACTGGGGACGGGCACCGTCCTGACGTGTGACCGAAGAGGACACAGACCGTCCCTGATGCGTGACAGGATGACAGGCGCTGTCCTGACACGTGAGCGAGGACAGAGAGCCGTCCCCGACGCGTCAGACGACTCAGGACCAGCTGCGAGTGACGAGGACAGAAACCGTCCCAGGGGTGTCACTGCAGACGGCCGGGGGGGACAGGGACCGTGCTGAGGGCTAACCGGGGAGGGGGGGGCCATCCTGAAAGGGAGGGTGGGAGGAGGGGACCGTCCTGAAGGGGAGAGTGGGGACGAGGGGACCGTCCTGAACCGTGACCCAGGAGGACGGACACCCTCGGCGAGGCGGTCCTGAGTCGGGAAGATGCCCACCCCCCCGCGTGGCTTCCTGCCCGCCCCCTCCCCCTCCCCCTCCCCCTCTAAGCCTCGCCTCCCCACGTGGTTTCCTGCCCTCCCCCTCGCCCGTCTAAGCCCCGCCTCCCCACATGCCACGCTGGGACCCTGGGCTGGACAGACGCGCCGCGGCCTCAGGTGCTGCGGAAACCGTCGGGCTGGCTCCGTGGTGACCCTGTGCCATGCGTCCCCTTCTGGTGCCCGGGTCATGGGGTGACCTGTGCGTGGGGGACCGCGCGTCGGGTGGGGGCGGGTCCCCGTGAGGAGGCATACGTGCGGGTCGATGGAGGACACACGCGAGCTCGCCCTTTCCCGCACGCAGCCGTCCGCTCCCGGGGCCACCGGGCTCGTCCTGTCGCCCACCCTGGGGACCGCGGGGCAGGTCCCGACATCCCCAGACGGCGGGCTGGTCCCGAACCCCCGGGGACGGGCCTTCGAGGCTGGCGCCAACCCCACCACGGGCCCGGGCACGGTCTTCCCGGCGTCTGTGCCCGTCGGCCCGACCTCCCCGGTGCCCGTCCCGGGGTACTGAGGGGTCACCGGGAGGCGGCTCCGCGCGGCGGGCGCGTGGGGGACCGTGGTGCTCTCGCCCGGGCCTGCGAGCCCCGCGGGGACTGCGTGCGGTCCTCCGTGCTCGTCGGGCCTGGGACGCGTCCGTTAGAGCCTCTGGCTCGGCCCGTCGCGGCGGCGTGGGGACACGCGCGTCCCCAGTTCTCACGGGCGCGGCGTCCGCTCTGTGCCGCAGGTCCAGACGCAGAAGGAGGAGCCCCGGCCGCCCGCCAGCAGCGCCAGCATCCCGGCCTTCTACTTCCCGCGCGGCCGCCCCCAGGACACGGTGAGCGTGGACGCCATCATCGCCAGGATCGAGGGGACGTTCGCCCAGTTCCCGCACGAGAGGGCCACCGCGGAGGACATGGGCCGCGTGGCCAAGGTGGGTGCCCCACCCCCGCCCCCCGCGTGAGCGAGCGGACGCGCTTCCTCGCACGCCCGCAGGCCCGCGGCTGGGGTGCCCGCTGCACACGCCGGGGCGTCGTCGGGACGCGAGCCCCGGACGCCGACGGACGCGCGCCCCTGTGCGGAGCCCCTCGCGGGTCGCCGGTGTGGACACGTGTGGAGCCACGAGACCCCGCCCAGCCCTCCCGCCCGTCTCGTGGGGCCAGCGTGCGCGAGGAGCCCGCGTCTTCACTGCCGTGCCACCCTGTCCTCCCCATCACAGACGCGTGTGTCCCGGCGTCTTCTCGAGGGTGTGGTCCGCGCGGCCCTGAGGACGCGTGGCCGCGAGCGCATTTCCCCGTATGTGTGGGCCGCGTGCGCGTCTCGACGACACTCGTGTGTCCGCGGCCTTCGTCCCTGTTCCAGTGGGTGTGGTTTCGCCGGGAGCAGGGAGAGCTGCAGGTGCGTCCTGGCCGCGTCGGCGGTCACGCACACACCCACCGCTCCCCCCCCCCGTCCCCACGGCGTGCGCCCCTCGGGTCGTGTCCGGAGCCGCACAGAAAGCCTTTCGTCCCCACGAGCCGCGTTTCCTCGACTACTTGCCCGGCCGTGGTTCTCGATCCAGGAAACTGTCGCCAAACCTCGGTCACAAAGGTCCTTTCTTTTCATTTGTCTGAGTGTAGAAGTCTCACCTCCCACACCTGCGTCCGATCCGGCTCGCGGTTTGCGTGTGGCCGTATCGCGGCCAACTTCATGTCCCTTTTTTTTAAACATTTTGTGTTTAAGTCACGCGGGGGCTCTGACGTGCATGCCGCGGCGGCCGAGCCAGCCGGGTGCCCCCGGCGTCCTCTGTCTGCGTGTCCCGCCGTGGCCGCTGCCGGAGGACAGCCTCCCTTCCCTGTGGACGGGTCTCGTGTCCCCCGTGGGACCAGTACCTCGTCAGGCGCGGGGCTCTCCGCGGGCGCCAACCCTGCCCCGCAGCCCCGGGCGTGTGTCTGTGCTGGAACCGCCGTCTGCAGTACTTGCTTCGCAGCGGGGTTCCGGACGGGGCGGCGTGACGCGTCCACGGACTTCCTGTGTGAGACGCTCCGGGCTCCATGAGCCTCCACGTGGATTGTAGGGTCGGCATCATCTCGGTTCCGTGGAGACGCCGGCCGGCGTTCCCACGAGGCTCACCAGGAATCTGCACACTCGTGGGCGTCGCGTACGTGTGTGCGCTCGCCTCGCCGGGAGTGCGCGTGCCGACGTGCGGCTCCGCGTGTCACCTACCAAGGGTCCGCGCCACGCGGTTTCCACGCGACTGCCCCATTTTGCACGCGCGGCCCCGCAGCCAGGCACACGTCGGGCGGCCGCTGTCGGCGCTGTTCACAACCGGCATCCGTGCTGTCTTCTCGAGCAGCGAGGGGCGCAGGCTACCCGAGTTCCTGGTCTCAGGACCCCGTTCCGTGCGAGCAGCCGCAGCCCGTGACATGACGCCAGCCCGAGGGCCCCCCGCCCGACCCTGGGGCTCACGCCCCCACGTGGGCATCGGGGGGACACACAGTCCTGTTGGGAGGGGCGCGGGTGCAGGGCTCAGCGTCGTCCCGACGTTTCCCCTCAGCTGACAGCAGCGAGCGTCTTCCTTCTGTTCCTCTGTCACCGTGCGTCTCCGGTGACGGGCCTGCTTGTGTCATCGTGCGTCTGAAAACGGGATCCTTCTCTTCCTGTTAGCCACACGGTGTGGTAGACGGTGTGGACAGGGTTCTGCGGACTGGGTGATTCTGTCCTGTTAGCCACACGGTGTGGTACACGGCGTGGACAGGGTGCTGGGGACTGGGTGGTTCTGCTCTGTTAGCCTCACGGTGCTGTAGACGGCCTGCACAGGGTGCTGGGGACTGGGTGATTCTGTCCTGTTAGTCACACGGCACCGTAGACGGCGTGCACAGGGTGGTGGAGACTGGGTGGTTCTCTCCTGTAGAACCACACGGTGCCGTAGACGGCGTGGACAGGGTGGTGGGTACTGGGTGATTCTGCCCTGTTAGCCACACGGTGCCGTAGATGGCGTGCACAGGGTGCTGGGGACTGGGCGGTTCTCTCCTGTAGAACCACACGGTGTGGTGGACGGCGTGCACAGGGTGCTGGGGACTGGGTTGTCTCCCCGTCGAGTCACACGGCCTTGTAAACACCGCATGTCCTGGCTCACAGGCGGGCGGTGTGTGGGGGCAGCGAGCACCAGTCCCCTGGGCGCATTGGGGCCGTGGTCCGTCTGAAGCAGCTGCTGGGGCGGCTCTCCCGCAGACCCCACCCCGTCACGCGGACCCGTCCACCCCACGTGCCCTCAGCTCTGTCCCCGGGACAGCCTGACGCGGGCTGACATTTGGGCCACCGTGTCCCGCGCTGCCGGGCTGCTCCGTGCGTGTGGTAGCTGGACTTGCAGAGCACCCGGCCGTCCCCCTAGGGGTTCGCCCGGCCCCTTCCTGGGGGGACGGGGGTGCAGGGACGGAGGGAGAGGCCCGCAGGGGCAGGGCCGGGACGGCCGGGTGCGGGAGCGCCACCCAGAGCGCCTCCAGACCTCACCTGGCTTCCGCGGAGGCTTCGCCGCGTGGGCGTGACGCATCGTCACCCGGCCTGCAGGCGTGCCCCTGCCCGGAGGTCGGCGTGGGGCCTCCCAGAGCCCGCGGCCCCCCGTTTACAGCGGACGCCCCCCAGCCGGCCCCGGGGCACTCAGGGGCCTGTGTCCAGGACCGGGGCCCAGCACCCAGCGCTGGCGCACGCGGCGTCCCAGCACCCTGTCCTGCGGGGACCGACCAGGTGGGGGACGCACCAAGGGGGACCCGTCCTCACGCCGTCTCTTCCCACGCGACGGCACAGCCGAGTCTCAGCGTGGTGCTGACCCAGAGCCAGGCTGGAAGGCCCCAGGCGGCACGGTGCCACTTCTAGAACATTCCAGCCGAGGGAGCAGAGGGGCTCGCTGGGCGCGGTGACGGGACACTCAGAAACTGGCCGAGACCCGGCTCTCCTGACTGCGGAGCCGGGGTCTTCCGTGCACCCCTTCCTGAGCACACGGCGGTCCCGGGGCACCCGGCCGGCTCGGTCCGTGGTGTGTGTGACTCTTCGTCTCCGGGCTGGAGTTCAACCCCGCACTGGGTGTAGACGTTACCAGAAAAAAGAGAGAGAGAAGCCGTGTCTCCTCTGTTCCTCTGTCCGTTGTTTATTTTTTTTTTTTTAAAGATGACACATTTATTTTATTTTATATGTTTTTAACGTTTATTTATTTTTGAGAGACAGAGAGACCGAGCTTGACTAGGGGAGGGGCAGAGAGAGGGAGACACAGAATCCGAAGCAGCTCCAGCCTCGAAGCCATCAGCACAGAGCCCGACGCGGGACTCAAACTCACAAACCGCGAGATCATGACCTGAGCCGAAGTCAGACGCTGAACCGACTGAGCCACCCAGGCGCCTCCCCCCCCTCCCCCCCACCGTCTGTTGTTTCTTAACTACTTTTTTTAGCGGCCGAATTCTGCTCGCCGACGTGCATTTTCTGCAGGATTTCGGCATCTCCGTTCACGGTTGGTGACCGGCCCCTCATTGTCCTTGCGTCTGTGACAGATTCCAGCGCACGTGCGGCCCTCATAGAGAGAATTAGGAAACGCCGCTTCCGTTTGGTCTCCGGAAGAGTCCGTGGGTGGTCGGCGTGATTTCTCCCTTAAACACCTGACCGCGGTCGGCAGCGGGCTCGCAGGGTCTGCAGTTTTCTTCGTGGGACAGTTCTCAGGGACGGCTTGTCTCCCTCAGACGCGTGGGACGGGCGGGAGTTCCGCCGTGTCCCGAGGTTACTGCCTCCATCCAGTATGCCGGTGTCCACGCAGCCGTGGCACGCGCTGGCAGGACGTCCTCTGCACCCCGTGCCTCTGTGTGTCCGTCGCCCGCGGGAACTGTGGTGACGGTGGATGTGCCTGTCTTGCGTTTTCTTTCGTTCTTGACAAGTTTCGGTCTTCAGAGAGCTGACTTTCGACTTTGCTGGATCGAATCTTCGCTTTCTTTCGTCTTCGTGTCCGTCCTGCTTTGCGGTAGGAGCTCAGCTCGCTGCTTTCCGGCCGGCCATGCTGCCTCGCGGCCTGGACGCCCCGCTGGTGCTCCTCCGGGGAAGCCGCCAGGCCGAGTTCTCGCCGCGTTGGGTTCCAGAGCCTTCCTAATTTGCGGGGTCCCTTCTGTCATTCCCGTTTCTCCTGCGCTGTGTCCGGGCGTGCGGACTTCGGGGACCTGCCGGTCATGGTGGCCCGTTCCCTGCCCGTGAGCTGCTCTCCCGTCGCCCGATGACACGGTTGGGACGCACGTCCCTCGCTCTCCACGGCTCACGGGAACGGGTGCGCGTCGTGTGACGGGCAGGGCCGCCTGAGACCGTCCGCCCGCGGGTCCGACGGGCCTGCCGGCGTCTGTCCGCGGCGGGAGTGCGCTGTGGCGGGCCCCAGAGGCACTGACCGCGTCCCGTCCCGCCCCGTCCCGCCCCGCAGGCCTGCGGCTGCCCGCTCTACTGGAAGGGGCCGCTGTTCTGCAGCGCGGGCGGGGAGCGCACCGGCTCCGTCTCCGTGCACAAGTTCGTCGCCATGTGGAGGAAGTGAGTCCCGGCCGCAGCCCCAGGGGCCGGCGTCGGGAGGGAGGCGCGGCCCCGTCCACGTGGCGCCCACGGCAGCAGCCGCGCCCCGGGCTCCCGGCCCCGTGGCCCAGATGGCGGGGGAAGGGAGCCAAGCCCCAGGGTGCTGCCCTCGGCCGTGCCCCAGCGTGGCCCCGTGTCGGGGAGGCCCCGTGGGCGCGGCGCGTGGGGACGGCGGCCTGCTCCCTCCTTGCAGGGTGCTCCAGAACTGCCACGACGACGCGGCCAAGTTCGTCCACCTGCTCGTGAGTCCCGGCTGCAACTACCTGGTGCAGGACGACTTCGTTCCCTTCCTGCAGGTGCGCCCCCGTTCCCTTCCTGCAGGTGCGCCCCCGTCCACACCGCAGGCACCCGGCCCCTCCTGTGCTCCGCCCCCGCGTCCACACCGCAGGCACCCTGGCCCCTCCTGTGCTCCGCCCCCCCCGCGTCCACACCGCAGGCACCCTGGCCCCTCCTGTGCTCCGACTCCCAGAGTCCACACCGCAGGCACCGTCCCCGAGTCCACACCGCAGGCACCGTCCCCCGCGTCTACACCGCACACACCGTCTCCCAGCGTCCACACCGCATGTACCGTCTTCTAGCGTCCACACCGCATGTATTTTGTTTCCTCCTCATGATCCACCCCAACGTCTACACCACATGCCCCGTCTCTCAGCGTCTACACTGCATGCACCTGGTTCCCTCCTACGGTCCGCCACTGCGTCTACACCGCATGCACTTTCTCCCCTCATGGGTCCACCCCAGCGTCTACACTGCATGCACTTTCTCCCCTCCTCATGGGTCCGCCCCCGCGTCTACACCACATGCACCTGGTCCCCTCCTCACAGGTCCGCCCCAGCGTCTACACCGCACACACCTGGTCCCCTTCACAGGGTCCTCCCCTGCGTCTACACTGCATGCACTTTCTTTCCTCATGGGTCCACCCCAATGTCTACACCACATGTACTGTCTCCCCACGTCTACACCGCATGCACCTGGTCCCCTCCTCATGGGTCCACCCCAGCGTCTACACTGCATGCACTTTCTCCCCGCCTCATGGGTCCACCCCAATGTCTACACCACATGTACTGTCTCCCCACATCTACACCGCATGCACTTTCTCCCCCCCTCACGCGTCCGCCCCCACCCCCGCGTGTACACTGCATGCTGGCTGTGAGATGGGGCTCCCTTTCCTCAGGGTACCGCTTCCCACAGACCTGACTCGGGGACCAGCCCCTTCAGGCCAGCGTGGCCGTGGCGGGACCACGTGTGGCCCGCGTGGTGCAAGCGTGGGTGGGGGGGGCCATGGAGGTCACCTGCTGTGTGGGAACAGGCCGTGGTGTTCCAGAACATTCTCTGCAGATAGGACTCCGCTTGGCCCCGGACCCGCTCGGGGCGTCCTCGAGCGTGAACGGTGGTCAGGCTGTCGGGTCTCCGGGGTCTTCCCGAGACTCCCGAGTCCCGGCCCACGGGACCTAAGGGCTCACGGGACGCGGCCCAGAAACCAGGGTGTTTCACGGTCCACGTGCGCCCGTCGGAGCCGTTGTCTGTGTGTGTGCGCGCTGGGTCACAGCTGGCGGCGGGAGGTGCGCGTGGCGGCTCTCGGGACCCTGCCGTGGTCCCCCTCGCGGGCCGAGGGAGGGCCCCGCGCACGGCGCTCCCGTGTGCACGCAGCGGGGCGGCGGCGAGCTCTGTGCGCGGCACCCCGTCCGGGGCGGAAGCGGCAGGGGCGCGGCCGGCGGGCGCAGGTGCTCGGCGGCAGGGTCCGCGTCCCCAGGCGCCCTGTCTCCCGCGCAGGACGTGGTGAACACGCACCCGGGGCTGGCCTTCCTGAAGGAGGCGTCGGAATTCCACTCTCGCTACATCACCACCGTGAGTAGGCGGGCGCGGCCGGCGGCCCCGGACCTGGTGTCAGGGCCCCTGCGCACGCGCGCGCCCGGGAGGGCCGGCTCCTCCCTGCCAATAGGGCGTCCGCGGCCTCTCCCCAGCGGGGCCTGCGCGAGGGGGCGGGCCCTGAGAGGCGGGGGGGTGGGGGGGGCCGTGTCGGGGCGTGACGCGCAGTGAGCTCGTGCAGAGCCTGAGGGGACGTCCCCGAGACCCGCGGGCGCTCCCTCCCCCGAGAGCGCCCCTCGCCCCAGCGCCAGAGCCCGGCGTGCGGGCCCCAGGCCGCCCCCTATGCCTCAGGGGGTCCGGGGGCGGGTGATGGAGGTTTGGGGACGGGAACAGGTGACAGGTGGGGTGTCTTAGGACCAGGACAGGAGAGACAGGTGAGGGAGGTCCAGGATGGGGACAGGCGAGGACAGGTGAGGACGAGTGACGGAGGTCCCGGGGATGGGGACAGGTGAGGACAGGTGAGGGAGGTCCCGGGGCGGGGACAGGTGACAGGAGAGGGGTGTCCTACAATGGGGACAGGTGAGGACAGGTGAGGGGTGTCCGGGGACGAGGACAGGAGAGACAGGGGAGGGAGGTCCGGGGGCGGGGACAGGCAAGGGACGTCCCGGGGCGGGGACAGGTGATGGAGGTTTGGGGACGGGAACCGGTGACAGGTGAGGGGTGTCCTAGGATGGGTACAGGTGAGGACAGGTGAGGACAAGTGACGGAGGTCCCGGGGCGGGGACAGGCGAGCACAGGCCGTCCCCATCTGGGATTCAGAGCTGAGCCTGGCGTGCAGCCCTCTCGGGCCTCAGGCTGGTGCTGCCGACCCGGCGCCGAGGGACGGGTTCGTGGCCGCGTCGGGAGGGTTCTCACCGGGACGCGCGCCAGGCCCTCCGGCCGCTCAGGCACTCCCGTCCTCGGCCCGTGCAGCTCAGCCTGTCGGCTCCGGGCGGGCAGACACACGGCGTGGGGCCTGGCCGCGGCCCCGAGCGCTCGTCCCTAGCCCGGCGGCTGGGCACGTGCGGGGCGGGCGCCTTGGCCGGCGACACGGGTCCCGCAGCCCCGGTCCGGGCGCCCCGCTGATGGCCCTCCTCCCGCAGGTCATACAGAGGATCTTCTACACGGTCAACCGGTCCTGGTCCGGGAGGATCACCTGCGCCGAGCTGCGCAGGAGCACCTTCCTGCAGGTGGGGGCCGGCCCGTGGGGGGGGGATCCTGCAGGTGGGGGCCGGCCCGTGGGGGGGGGGGATCCCGCCCGCCCGCCCGCCTGCCCGCCTCCACTCTCCACGCACCATTAGCGTTAGCCCTCCGCCCCGCCCTCCGCCCCCTCCGCCCCGCCCTCCACTCCGCCCTCGGTCCCCTCCGCCCCACCCTCCGTCCCATCCGTCCCGCCCTCCGCCCCGCCCTCCGTCCCATCCGTCCCGCCCTCCGCTCCGCCCTCCGCCCGCCCTCCGTCCCGCACCCTCCTCCATCCTGCAGTTTCTGTGCCCCGCTGGTTCCGTGTCAGGGCCGGCCACTCCCTTCGTCAGTCCCTGCTCCCCCATCCTCCTCCTCCCTCCTCGCCTTCCTCCCCCCTCCCCCTCCCCTCCTCTTTCCCTCCCCCTCCCCTCCTCCTTCCCTCCCCTCCTCCCTCCCTCCCCTCCTCCCTCCCCCTTCCCCCTCCTCCCTCCCCTTCTCCCTCCCCCTTCCCCCTCCTCCCTCCTCCCTCCTCTCCTCCCTCCCCCTTCCCCCTCCTCCCTCCTCCCTCCTCCCTCCCCTCCTCCCTCCCCCTTCCGCCTCTTCCCTCCCCCTTCCCCCTCCTCCCTCCTCTCCTCCCTCCCCCTTCCCCCTCCTCCCTCCTCCCTCCTCCCTCCCCTCCTCCCTCCCCCTTCCGCCTCTTCCCTCCCCCTTCTGCCTCTTCCCTCCCCTCCTCCCTCCCCTTCCCCCTCCTCCCTCCCCTTCCCCCTCCTCCCTCCCCTTCCCCATCCCCCTCCCCCACCCATCTTCCAGCTTTCCGCTCTCTGTCCCTTGTTCTTCCCTCGTTCTGTTCTGTTCTCCACTCCACCCTCACTTACCCACCCACAGACCACCCAGCACACATCCCGGACCCGTGGGAAGCGGGGGGCGGGGCGTCCTCACTGGGATCTCCGGACACGCGGCGTTAATGAGGAGGGGCTGACCCGCCCACGTAGGAGGCCCCGCCCCTGAGAACATAGCCGCTCAGGGGCCGCCCCACGCGGCCGGCAGCAGCCACGCGGGGTCTTGGGCCGACCGGACCTGGGTGCGCTCCCAGCCCCGGGCGCGGTGCTCCCGAGCCTCGGGCCTGCCTTGCCGTCAGACTCCGGGGGGTCCCGCTCCGGGGCGGGGGCCGTGCCGGGAGAAGGGCGCAGGCTGTGGGTCTGCTCTGGCAGAACGTGGCGCTCCTGGAGAAGGAGGCGGACATCAACCAGCTGACCGAGTATTTCTCGTACGAGCACTTCTACGTGATCTACTGCAAGTTCTGGGAGCTGGACGCGGACCACGACCTGCTCATCGACTCCCAGGACCTGGCCCGGCACGGCGACCACGGTGAGCGCCGCCCCGCCCGCGGGACCAGGGCTCCCGCAGGCTCCGGCCGGCACCCCGGGCCGCGGTCGCCTCCCCGGGGCCTGCGGCCGAAGTCTGCCGCTCTCTCTCCTTCACCTGTGCCGCGTCCAGGGGCGCGCTGTGCGTGCAGGACGCACGCGGGAGACGGGAACAGACGTAGGGCGTGCGGGGCATTCGTGAGAGGGGGAGGGACCTGAGGGCACTCGGGACATGCAGGACACAACACACGAGACGGGGACCCACGTACAACAAGCAGAGCACACCCGGGATAGACGTGGGACGTGCAGGACACACAGGATATGGAGACACGTGCGACGCCCAGGACACGAGAGAGGGGGACACGGGGGACGTGGTGCACAGGGAAGACGTGAAGTCGTGGACGCGCAGGGGGCGCCCTGCCCCTATGAGCAGGCCCACCTGCGAGAGCCTCGGTGCCCCCAGTGTTGTGTCCCGTGGGCGGCCGCCGCCAGGCAGAGGGGGTCGGAGCGGGCCCTGTCCTCGGCAGCCACGGACGCAGGTTCCTTTGACGCTCCTTGTTTTCAGTCTTCGGATCTATGCGTCCGAGCGGGCGGCCCTCGTTCCCTGGGGCCGCTGTACCAGACGGCCTGCGACCGTAGGAAAGGGCCTGTCTCTGTCTGAAGGCCAGACGTGCAAAGTCCAGGAGTGGACGAAGGACCCTCACCTGGGATGGCTGTGCAGAGGTTTGCACGCACACCGGGGCCTTCCCACAGCAGGAAGTCCTCCCCCAGCTCTGGAGACCAGAGTCTGAGATCCAGGCGGGGCAGGGCCGTGCTCCCTCCAGGGGCTCCAGGGAAGGCTCCTTCCTGCCTCTTGCAGCTTCCGGGGCTCCAGGCGTCCCTGCCCTGTGGCCGCGTCCCTCCCATCTCTGCCTCCGTCTTCACGTGGCTTCTCCTCTGTGCCTGTGTCTTTTCTGCGTCTTGCAAGGACACTCGTTGGACTCAGGGCCGCCCTGGTCCTTCAGCTCTTTCACTTGTCACGGCTGCAAACACCTATTTCCCATTACGGGCCCGCGTCCAGGTGCCAGGGATCAGGATGCCCACGTGTTTCTTCGGGAGACACAGTTTAGCCTCTTGTAGCTCCCGTCGTTCTGTAGCCGGGTGACCTTCCTCAGTGGAGGCCGAGTTGGGAGACGTGGAAAGAGACTTGGTCTTCGTTCCCCTGTCTTGTGAGCAGGGTGCTTGCTGTGGGCTGAGCTGTGGCCCCCCCCCCAACTTCATTTATTGGAGCCACGTCGCCCAGGACCCCAGAATGCTAGTAAGCAGAGGGGGGGTTTTAAGGAGGGGATTAAGCTTAGTGAGGCCAGTAGAGCGGGCGCTGATCCCACGGGGCTGGTGTCCCTGTGAGAAGACGGGACGAGGACACAGACACGCACAGAGGGACGACCGCATGAGGACACGGGGAGGAGAGGCGTCTACAGGCCCAGGAGATGAGCCCTGTCCCGCCTGGATCTCAGACTCCGCCCGCGGCCCTGGGAGCGGGCGAGTGTGTGTTGTAGAAGCTGCCAGGGCAGGGCCGTGTGGTTCCAGGTGCCCGAGCCGGCGGGCGCGGTCACCTCTCCTCCGTCAGAGCCCCCCGGGTCAGCCCTCCGCTCTTGGGGCTGTGATGCGGGCTCCGTCCTTGGGACAGGCGGGCTGTGGGCCGCGCCCTGGGGGGACACGTGCAGGAGAGTCGGGGCCTCCGGTTACGCCCCCGCCCGGCCAGCCCTCAGCGTTCCTGCTCGCGCGAGGCCAGGCCGTGACCACGGGTGTGCGCTCGCGGCTCACGGCCAATTCCGTCTCCGCAGCCATATCCACCAGGATGATCGAGAGGATATTCTCGGGGGCGGTGACCAGGTACGTGTCCCAGCGCCGGCACGCGGGTTCTCTGGCGATTTGGGCCGTGTCCTGGGCCGTGTCCGGTTGGCCCGCTCGCCGCCGGATGCGAACTTGTCCCGTGTTGGGTGCCGTGGTCACGGGAGGTCACAAGGAGGACACACGTGCCGTCGTCACACACGGTCATAGATAAGGGGGGTACGTTCTGTTGTCACGTGAGGTTAAGGGGGGGACAAACGCAGCGGTCACACCAGCTCATGGGAAAGGGAGACGGAGGTCTGTCACGTGTCAGGGGCGTACACGCTTGTGTCACAACGAGATCGTAAACGCGGGGACGCACGTTTGTCACGTGAGGTCAGAAGTAAGGGAGCAAATGCTGCTGTCCCAGGAGGTCGTCAGAAGGGCTGGTTGAGGACAGGACCTGGGTGGGTGGGTCACGTCAGGCCCGGGGCGTCTGGGGCCACGCGGTGGCCGTGACCAAGGCCGCTCGGTCCCCCCGCCCCACCTGCGCTCGCAGGACAACCTCCTGTGGGCGTGGCCTCGGGCCTCCCGCAGCGGGAGCCGAGTGCAGGTCGGGGCCCCACCGAGGCCGCTCCCCCAGGGGGGGGCCGGGCAGGGACGCCCCACCTCCCGCTGCCCCTCCCTGACCCCGTTCTGTCTGCTGCTTCCGGCCGGCACCAGGGGCAGGAAAGTGCAGAAGGAAGGGAAGATCAGCTATGCCGACTTCGTCTGGTTTCTGATCTCCGAGGAGGACAAAAAGACCCCAACCAGGCAGGCGTGTCCGCGGCTCTCGCGCGGTTCTCCGGGGACGCCGGTGGGAAGCCCCGGGTGGGCGGCCGTCCCCGGGCGGGGTGCTCGCGGGGCGTGCGCGGTCAGCCCCCAGCAGGGTCGGCCCCAGACGTCCAGGCTGACCGCGGCCCCTGCCCTCCCCCCCCACCCCCTCCACCGCCGGGCCCACAGCATCGAGTACTGGTTCCGCTGCATGGATCTGGACGGGGACGGCGCCCTGTCACTCTTCGAGCTGGAGTACTTCTACGAGGAGCAGTGCCGCCGGCTGGACAGCATGGCCATCGAGGCCCTGCCCTTCGAGGACTGCCTGTGCCAGATGCTGGACCTGGTGAAGCCGCAGAGCGAAGGTGAGCGCCCGCGCAGGTGCTTGCTCCGCCCCTCGGGAGACGCCCCGCCCCCGAGGAGTTGGCCCACCCCCCGCGCAGGTGCCTGCTCCGCCCCCCCGGAGGACACGCCCCACCCCCCCCACAGTGAGGAGACACCCCGTGTGGCCTGGGATGCTCCCCCACGTGAAGGAGACGTGTGTCTCGTGAGGCGGGACGTCCCTGTCCTGAGCTGTCCTGTCCCCTGCGGTGAGGGCAGGCCCGTGCAGGGAGACGCGTCCCCGCGAGGAGACATCCCCGTGGCGAGGCCGCCGTGGGAGGAGCTGCCCTCTCGGGTGACAGGACGCCCCACGTGTGGGCACGCTGCGCTTGAGGGCGGGGACCCCGTGTGGGGAGATGGCCCCCCGCGAGTTGTGACGGCCCCCGTGTGAGTGACGCTCGTGGAAGAAGATGGGCCCTCTTGTGGGAGGGGCGCCCACTCGGCTCTCGGCCGTCCCCACTCGGAGTTGGTGACCAGGGTGACCGGGGCCTTGGGGGCGTTGGCACCGCCCACGCGTCACCAGAGCCCGCCAGGGCGGGGGAGTCGGCGGCGTCCCTTGTTCGGCGGCTTGTCCTCCGTGCCCCCTCGGGTCCCAGCGTCCCCGCAGTCGTCGCCTGTGGGGACTGCCCGTGCCGTCGGGGAGCAGGAGGTGGTGTCCCCGACCCTACTTGTCCCCGCCCGTGCCCCCCGGCGTCCCACCTGGCAGGACGGAGCCCCAGCTCCTGGTGCGGGACGGCGCAGAGGACAGGGCCCTGTCCCCCCCACACGGCTCCTCTGCCCCCTCCCGGGGCCCATACCCGGGGTCGGCCACCGAGTCGGGGTCCCGTCTGGGGTCCTCCCGACACCCCTCAGCTAAGAAACGTGACGGGGGGGGGGCCACAAGGGCACAAGGGGGGACTCCCGGGCGCCCTCAGAGGGATGGGGGGAGACTTTCCCCAGACCGTGTCATTAGTGCCGGGTTCCCGTGCGGCGGCGGCGGCGGAAACGGGGTCTCGGGGTGACGAGGCGTTTTTTGCCCGTTGCCCTGGGGTCCTGGGCTGCGGTGTCGAGTCCTCCTGTCCCCGTGTCACGCCCCATGACGTGTGCGGGGGGCGCCCCCTGGCGACCGCAGTTCTCCCTGTGCCTGGACCCCTCGCGCACGTCGGTCGCCCTCCCGTTCCGGGGCGCACGGACCCCTCCAGTCCCCAGGCCCCTGCCCCCCGCCTGCACGGGGACCCTCGGGCTCGGTAGCCCCGTCATGTCCCAGAGCGCGGCGCCTGCCGTGTTTCCAAGGCGAGTGAGCACGGCGGCCGCCACACCGCCTCCGGGAAGGCCCCCGGCCTCCGCCGTTCACGCGCCCCGCGCCCCGCAGGCAGGATCACGCTCCGCGACCTGAAGCGCTGCAAGCTCGCTGACGTCTTCTTCGACACCTTCTTCAACATCGAGAAGTACCTGGGCCACGAGCAGAAGGAGCAGCTGTCCCTGCTCAGGGTGAGTGCGACGGGCAGCACGCGGGGCGTTGCCGCGTCCGCGCCGCGTGACACGCGTGTCCCCTCCAGGAGAGCGACAGCGAGGGCCCCGAGCTCTCCGACTGGGAGAAGTACGCCGCGGAGGAGTACGACGTGCTGGTGGCCGAGGAGGCGGCGGGCGACCCGTGGGAGGACGCGTGAGTGCGCGGGGACAGACGCGGGGATGCGCGGGGACGCACGGGGGCCGAGCGGGCGGACCCCGGAAGCGCTCAGGCCGGACACGGAGATTCACGGGCGCCGCCGGCTTCGGGGGGCCCGTGACGTCCCAGGGACGAACGTCGGCAGCTGCGGGGGCGGACTGGGTGGCCGCGGGTGTCCCGGCCCCGAGACGCCCGCCCGCCCGACACGCGCGGCCCCAGCACAGGGGGGTGGGGGGGGAGGGGAGTCCCCGTCCCCGTCCCCAGGCTCTGCAGCCCCGCCCCTGCCTCTCCCACGACCACCCCACTGCGCCGCGTGCCCCCATCCCGCAGCTCCCCGGCCGGCTCCCTCCCGCCTCGATCTCTGCGTCACCCAGAAACCGGGGATGTGCCCTCCCGAGTCCTCCCCCGTCCCCGCCACGCCAAGGAGGGCCCCGCCAGGGTTAGGGTTGGGGTCCGGGCGCCGAGCCCGGAAGGGAGGACCCGACGCGCCCTCCCGGAGCCCCCGCAGCCGGGGTCCCTCCTTCGGGGTTTGCACACGAGGCCTATCCGCGGACGCCGGCCTCTGCCCCGGGGCTGACCGCGTGTGGGGTGGGCGGGGCCCGCGGGGGCACGGGTGGGCGCGGGGCTCCAGCGGCACCGCGCTCTCTGGGCCCGCCACGGGTGTTCGCGCGCCCTGCTCGGTGGCCCCGGGGCAGCCCGGCTCCTGACCCCCACTCCCGAGTCCGAGGTCTGGGGGTGCGCCCAGCACCCCCAGATCCCGCCGCGCTCCGGCCCCCGGCAGGTGCTGCTCTTCGTCCAGCAGCCGTGCATGTCCGGGAGTCGCGCGGAAGGGGAACACCGGCCTCTGCGGGCCCGAGGGGTCGGGAGGGCCGCGCACGTCACCGGGCTCGGCGGGGCGCCTTCCGTGCCGTGGCGATGGCCCGCCAGGCGGCAGACGGTGGCGGCCGCTGGGTTCCGGGCAGACAGGGACGGCGCCGCCGCAAACCCTTCCCACGCCGGTGTCGCGTGCGCGCCCTTCTCTGGGCTCAGCGCGGAAGCCGAGGTCACGCGGGGACGGCCGTGGCCCTTCGCCACACGCGGCGCAGCTGGGCCCAGAGCCGCTCCTCCGCCTGCGTCCCCGGTCCCGGCCGACGCGGGCCTGCCTGGGGCGCCGACCGCTCCTCCGCCTCAGGCGGGCCACCAGGCAGGTCCCCTCGGCCTCGCGGAGGCCACGCCTGTGCCCAGCGTCCACTCCAGGTCGTTCGCGCTGTCACCGAGGCCTGACGGGTCTCTGTAGGGTGGCGCTGCGAGTCCCGTCCTCGAGACGCCACGTCTCCTATTCCATAGACGCGCGCTTTCTGCGAACGGGGGTCTCTGACCCTTGTGCCAACACCGGAGTCCGACACCCGGCGGACCGAGGCGCCGAGGCGGTTTTCACCTCGCCTGCTGTGCGCCGCTGGCGCCGATCCCGCGGTTTCCCTCGCGTCGGATGTACCGGCTGGCTGCGTGCGCGCGCGCGCTCGTGGGGTCCGTGGGACTCCCTGCACCGACACGCAGGGTTTGCGAGCAGGACGCTTCCATCCCTCCGCCTGCCCAGGGCTGCCCACGTCGCACAGGCCCCGCCCCGCCCCCAGTGCCGCTACGGCATCCCAACCGCGAGTCACGGTTTCTGTCCAGACCCAGTGCCCTGGGCGTCTGCGGCCTGTGGCTCCAGGCATCTTCCCAGGGGCCCCCGCGAGCTCAGGGGGGCGCCGGCCCCGCGCTCACCAGCCCCTCCCTGCAGGTACGAGGCTGAGCTCAGCCCCGTGGAGCAGAAGCTGAGCGCCCTGAGGTCTCCGCTGGCCCAGCGGCCCTTCTTCGAGGTGCCCTCCGCCCTGGGCACCGTCGACCTGTACGAGTGCGCGTGCGGCGACGACGACCTCCAGCCCTCTTGACCCGCACCCGGGGACCGTCCGGCTGCAGGTCTAGCAGCTTTTGTGGAAACACCGAACCTCTGTTTGATCGTTGAGCTTTTGTAGGAAATGAAGTTATTTGTATGGGATGGTTTTTTTATTCAACGCGGAAGCTGGTCACCGGTCACGGAGCTTGTGTCCCCGCCTGGCCGGGAGGAGCTGAGGCCTGTGCAGGAACCCCTGGCGGGCGGCCTCGATGGCCCTCCAGTTCGGGTGTGCAGAGACTTGCCTAGCACGGCTCCACCGAGGACCTGCCTCGGGCCACGAGCTGTGCGTGGACTTCTGGGCGCTGGGCGGCCCTGTGGTGTTCTCACGGAGTCGGTCGGGAACATTCCAGAAGCCCCGGGACCTTCCGTCTGCACCCGTGGGTCCGGGCACTGCCCAGGCCACGACCCTCCACACAGGGTGTGGGGGGGGGGGGTGCGTCCCCTCGAGCGTACTTGCGTTTTCATGTAAATGTACAAAATGTGTAAAGTTAACTTTTATTTGCTGTGTATAGCGGTTTAAAATCGTTTTACGAGATCACGTTTGTATTTTCAAATAAAGAAGTTAAAGGTTTCATGGCCGGTCCTGACCAGCCCACAACACAGACACAGCACACGACGGTCACACGGGGTGTAGATACGAGGGCGTGAACTACTGGGGGCAGAGGGCGGGGTCACCGCGGGAGACTCTGCCTGGTGTGACGGCTCTGGGGCCGGGAAGCTCAGAGCATCGGGCAGGAAGCCATGTCCCCAAGGCCGGCAGGCGAGCTACTAGGCCCCCACAGTCAGGGGCCGTGCTGACCCATGGGGGGAGGGGACAAGACGTCCTGCCCAGGCCTGGGTCGACCACAGGGCGCACCCTCGGGCTAGTTCTCCGTGCAGGATGAGCAGGGGGCCCCTCCCCCTCCATAGCGGCCCAGAAGGATCCGTGGTTTGGCACCAACACGAGGTTTTGAAGGGCCGAGCACGCGACCGTGTGTTGGGGGGAGGCGGCCCCCGCCCCAAGTCAGCGCAGCCGCCCTGCCCTGACCGGACGCCCAACGACAGGACGCTGGGCTGTGTGAGGAGCAGCTGGCAGCCCACCCAGCCGGCCACACGCAGGACCGCAAGGACGGGGGAGCCAGCACCATGCTCCGCGGCGGAGAAAGAGGCTGGTTCTGGAACCTTCCAGCCAAGCACAGCGGTTGCCCGGAGAGAAAGCTACAAGCCGGTAGGCACCTGGGTGGGTGGGGGGGTGGGTACCCCAAGGGCCGAGTCGGCAGTCACGCAGCCCTTTTCCCTCGGGGGGGTTCAGATCCACAGGTCCGGACAGCGGGGGTCCCCGTCCTCGCCTGGAGACACGGCCCTAGAGAGCCCGGGTCGCTGTACTCGGAGGCGGCTGCTCCCCGGCCCCGGGGATGGGTGGCCACGGGGGACGGGACATGGCAACGGAGAGCAGCTCCTGATGGGACGGGGAGGGGTCCTCTTCAGTCAGATCCTCCCTGGGGACAGACACACGGCCCTCAGGACCCACACGGACAGACGGAAAACCGCACACCGTGGTCTGGGCTCTGAACTGTGGGTGGGCGGCCGCACCGGGGCACAGCCAGGGCGCCAGGTCCTGCCAGGAGCCTCCGTGCTGCCCTGACGGCCGGCCCAGACCCTCGGACACCTGCCCGGCACCGCCCGTCCTGGGCGGACCAGAGATGCCGAGGACGCCCCCAAACCCGCGTGGGCCGAGGCCCAGGGAGTACGGGCTGCCGGCCTTGGACCCCAAGAACGCTTGGAGTGCACAGTGTGGCCAGAGCCCCTGGGACCGCTCAGGGGGCCTCGGTCCCCAATTGGGCAGCCCCCAGGGGGCCATCCGCACGGCAGGCACCCGGCGAGCGGTCAGACCAAGGCCTGAATCTCGGGGAACACCGAGGGACGGGCTCACACCCCCGTGGGCACGGAGGCCACAGTGTCACCCGGAGACCCCCCTGGACAGGTGGTCCTGCCTCCAGGCGGGGCCGTGGGGGCCGAGGCTGGACGAGGCGCCCCTCCCCCATCCGGACACCGCCCAGAACCGAAGTCCGCGCCCCACGGGGCCACCTCCCAGAGGCCCTGCCGCACTGACCTCCTGCGCGGAGACGCCCTCCACGTCCACGTCCTCACCGGAGGAGGTCTCCGAGTCCTCCGACGACAGGAAGTCGACATCAAAGACGTCGCTGCCGGAGGGAAGAGTCCCCTTGGAGAGACCTGCGCGGCGCCCCCAGGGACTCTGCCCCCATTGAGAGGCGGGACAGGAGGCCTCGTGGGGGAGGGGGACTGTTAGCTGGGGGGGGGGGGGAGGGGGTGCAGGGGACCCAGTCAGGGGCAGCAGGGCGTGGTGGCCTGACGAGGACGCGGGATGGAGGCCTGCGAGGTTGGGGGGGGACAGGAGCCCTGGAGGCAGTCACTGTGCGCGGCCGGCGGGGAAACAGGACGCAGACTCCCGTGGGGCGCCCGGCCCCCAGAACGGGGCTCGGCGGCACCGCTAACGCTCTCGCGCCGCCCCCTCGACGACGCTGTGGGGAGTTGGGGAGGGGGAGAAGCCCCTGGCCACCCGTCCCTGCCTCCACCCCCGCAGGACCCCGGCGGACCGTTGTCCCTGACGGCCACCCGTGTCTGCTCACCTCGGGGACTCGCGGCCCCTGGGGGGGTTTCTCGGCTCTTGGTCCCGCCCACTGGAGCTGGGCAGGGTGTCCGGGGTCCAGCTGGAGCAGGTCGCCGCGGGCAGCTCTGCGGGGCGGGGCGGGGCCGGTCAGCCGGGGGTCCCGGGCCGCCCCACCCCGCCCCTCCCCTCCCCCCCCACCTTGAGGCCGCTTGCTCTGTTTGCATATGGCATCAAACGGGTTGGCGGCGGGCTCCTCCTCCTCGCTCTGGGCCACTTCGTCCGTCTTCGTCAGGGACTTGCGGTAGGCGAGCAGCGGGTTCATGTCCCCGTCCCCGAAGCTGGGCACGGCGTCGGGAATGCAGTCCTGGAAGTATGCGAGCCTGCGGGCGGGCGAGAGGGGGCGTGGGAGGGGGCATGCGGTGTGGGGGGGACGTGGGGGAGAGGGGCGTGGGGGGGGAGAGGGGCGTGAGAGGGGGCATGCGGTGGGGGGGAGAGGGGTGTGGGAGGAGGGGGAGAGGGGTGTGGGGGAGAGGGGTGTGGGGGAGAGGGGTGTGGGGGGAGGGGGGAGGAGCAAAGACCCCACAGGGTCCCCGGGAACCCCCGGGTCGCCCTGTGCCCCCGACCCGGTTCAGCCCGGGGTCCTCGGATGGAGCCGGGACACGCGGCGCGAGCTGGACGGTCGCGGAGAACCGCCCCCGGGCCCCGCACCCGGCCCCCGGGCCCCGCACCCGGCCCCGCCCCCGGGGCTCCCGCGCACTCACGCGGCCGCGCGCTCGG
Organism: Paguma larvata; assembly: GCA_030068075.1. Lineage (NCBI taxonomy): Eukaryota > Metazoa > Chordata > Mammalia > Carnivora > Viverridae > Paguma > Paguma larvata. Next base: position 191,971 of record JAINVK010001249.1, read on the forward strand.
CCGGCGGGATCTTGCAGGAGAACTCGGCCAGCAGGAGCAGGAAGCTGAGGTTCGGGAAGCGCTGGCGGCCGCCGTCCTCTCCCGCCACCACCGGAGCCTCGGAGAAGGCGTAGGCCAGCCCGCGCCTGGGGGGGCGACCAGCGGGGGGGGCCGGGGCGGGAGGGCGTGTGGGGTCAGGTGGGGCCGCGAAGGGAACCCCGATCACCGCTCCGGGCGGGGCTCGCGGCGGGGTTCACACGGAGGGTGGGCGCCAGGCGGGGGCGGGTCGGAACGGAGGGCGCCGGGGGTCGCGAGGGGGCGGCGTCCCGGGACGCACCTGTGAATCAGGTGCGCGGCCTCCCGGGCGCGGTCGAAGCCCAGCGTGAGCGCGAAGCGCCGGGCCAGCAGGCGGATGGAGTAGAAGGGGCCGCAGATGAACTCGATGGGGTCGTAGCTAAGCCCGTACGTGTCCATGTGCTTCTGGAACAGCTGCACCACAGCGGGGGCCCCGTGGGCTCAGGGACCCGTTGATGGGCACGCGCCGGCGACCCAGGTGTCCGGGTCTGGGGGCCCTGAGCCTGAGCAGGGGGTGGGCGCCCCGTGTCCGGGGTCACCCTGCTTCCTGCAGTCTGGGGGTGGCGGGCCGCCGTGTCCTGGAGTGGGGGTGGGCACTACGTCTCCGGCGCTGGAGGAACCCCACGTCTAAAGTCCGGGTCCGTCTCTGCATGTTCTCGGTTTCACGAAGAACGGGGGCAGACCCAGGTGGAGCGGGCAGGGGTGGGGCCACCCGCCCTGCACAGACCCTGCAGTGGCCGCAGGACGGGCCTGTGCACCGCACACCTGTGCCCAAAGGTGAGCCGCGCTGGCAGACGGGCGGGGACCCGGGAGACCCGACTGGGCCCTCCCCGCGCCCCCAGCGTTTCAGGGAGGCCCCGTCTGGCCCTGGCGGTCAGCGCATGTGGTAGCGCCCGGCCCAGGGGACGGAGAAGCGTGTCCACGCGGGCATCGGGGTCCCTGCACGCGTCGGGCGATCGCCCCAGTCCAACAACATCAGGTCTGCCCGGCCCCCGGGCCTTCCCCGGAGACGACTGGACGGAAGACCACGGAGGGAGGGAAATGAACCCAGCTCACCGACAAAGCACACGCAGGGGGGACACGTGCGTGTCAGACAGACACAGCTGTGTGGACAGGAGACCGCAGGGCAGTCCGGAGCACCACGTGGGCAGTACACCAGCTGCCACGGGATGGAACAGACGCCCGGGCTCGCACACAGAGTCATGACGCAAGGACATGGACAAGACAGAGGGACGCCCAGCCTGCGGGTCGGGGACACCGCCCCATGCAGTCACCATCCAGAGGCCCAGCCCCCGGTTCTCCGTGTGAGGACACACGTGCAGCCCCTCGGGGACAATCCGGCTCCACACTGGGGCACGGCCACTCCCTCAGCAGGACGACGCGGTGACGTCCCCTCTGCCTAGAAAGCCGTGGGCACCCACATCCACCTGCCGTGTGTCCCCGCCACACCCTGGGACCGTGTCCTCTGTCTTCCTGTCCCCCAACCGCAGACGAACCCAACACACCGTTCCCAGGACCCCCGCGGTGGAGCCGACCGTGGAAACCGGCCGTGGGGGACTGAGTGTGTCCCCCAAAACCAGACGTGCAAGCCTGACCCCCGAGGGGACCCTGGCAGGCGGTGGGGCCCGGAGGCGGTCAGGATGGCGGGGCCCCCACGGCGCATCAGTGTCCTCGGAGGCGTCAGACCGCTTCCCGCCCCCTGCCCCCTGCCACGTGGGGACACGGCAGAGTCCCCTGTGTGACCCTCTGGAGGCCCCCCAGAGCCTGACCCTGCGCCCCCTCCCGCGGGGCCCCCTGGCCTCAGACACGGCCTCCAGAGCCCGGAGGGGACGGTCTGACGTCTTGGCCGCCTGTCCGTCCGGGGGGGCGTGGGACGGCCTAGCCCCCGCGTGTGTTGTCCCCTCGAGCGCCAGCTCGCAAACCGGCCCCGGGATGCGGGGCTCCTGCGGAGCGGGCAGCGGTGCCCATGACCGGCGCCCCCGAGGACGCCCGCCTCCCCGGGCCTGGGCGACCGGCGGAGCGCCCCCCACCTCCCGGGGTGGACAGCTCACCTGCTGCAGGCACAGGAGCAGGGAGAGCGCGTTGCGAAGCCTGTCGTTCTGCCTCGTCCTCGTCATGGTCTCCTTGATGATGTCCCCGAAGTCCTGGTGATGCTGCAGGGGACACGGAGCGCGTTGGCGCGGGGACACCGTCGGCACAGACCCGGGACCGTGCCGCGTCCCGGATCCGCAAACTCCACAGACGGCCACGCAGCCACGCACCCCGAGGGCCTATGCAGATGTGGGTCCCACCGACCGCTCGGCACCAGCCAGGCCCCGCGTCAGAGCCGGCGGGCGGGGGCACGTGCACACGGCCCGGAGGGCAGTAGCCGTCAGGCCTCATGGTCCTGGAACCCCCCGCCCCCCCCCCCCCCGGCGCAGGGACGCTGCTTCTGTGGGGACGGCAGGGCCACGGAGCCAGGCGGCAAGGCCTCTCAGAGCCACAGTGACAGGCCCGTGCCGGGGCCGCACCAGCCGTGGAGACGCAGCCACCAGAGCCAGCCAGGCGTCAGACAACACGCGACTACCCGGCCCCGGCCCCAGGATGCACTGAGGCCCAGCGCACAACCGTGTGGGAGGGGAATCCCGGGACAGGGGGCCCCCAACCCACCACACGGGAGGAGGCGGAGAAAAACCGGAAACACCGTCCTTACGACCCATTCCAGAAAGCTCGGGAGGGTTGGAGATTAAAACAGAGAAACCCCGTCACAAAAATAAAACTCGGAATTAGAAAGTAATCGAGGGAAAATATGTCCCCCAAGTAATGAAGGGCCAATGTCTCCAATGTGTTACCGGACACACGAGAGGTTCTTGAAATTATGACATGAGAAACGGCAGCGACTGACAGGTGTATATGTTCCCCCAGCCGTCATCCAGCCACCCAAGCCTGTATCCATCCATGCATTCACCGTCTGTCCGTCTATCCATCCATCCATCTGTCCATATATACGTCCACTCACCCACGCATCCATCCATCCATCCACCACCGTCCATCCGTCCATCCATCCTCCCTTGTATCCGTTCATCCATCCACTTATTGTCCAACCCTGCATCCATTTTGGTACCCATCCATCCATCCATCCATCAATCCACCCACGTATCCATCCACTCGCCCACCCATCATCCATCCATCCACGTATCCCTCCACCCACCGACCCGTCCATCAACACTTTTGGGCTCCTGTCACAATACCAGCTACTGACATCATCACCTGGGATAGTCAATGATCAAAACGGAAAACAACTTCCCGCGCTCGCGAGACTGACTGCACTCAATCTCAGCAGCGATGAAAGAACGAAATCAGGACGAGTTTTAAAAGACAAAACGTCATGTCCTAAGTGAAAGAGCCCAGTAGAAGTTAGGTTCGGGAAGAGACGTCGGGGCTGTAAGAATGCACAGGAGACACTAACAGGGACGCGGTCCACGGGGGCCCTCGAGTGGTCGTCCCCAGGAAGTGGTGAAGGAAGCAGGAGAACGGTGAGTCCGTAAAACTAGGCATGTCCCACTCGCGTTCTCCGTGTGTTTAAGATGTGTTACTGCGATCCTGTGTCTGGCGCGCGGGGGGGGGCGGGGGGCGCACGGGGATGGGGCGCGAGGAGGGGGAGCGCGGGGAGGCAGGGGCGCGGGGGAGGCGGGGGTAAGGCGGGGCGCGGGGAGGCAGGGGCGCCCGCACGGAGGCGGGGGGGGGGGGGGGGGGGGCGCGGGGAGGCGGGGCGTACGGGGGAGGGGCCGGGGGGCGCGCGGGGGTGGGGCGCGGGGAGGTGGGGCGCGCGGGGAGGCGGGGACGCGCGGGGGGGGCGGGGCGCGCGGGGGCGGGCAGCCGTACCTGCAGGTAGAACTGGTAGATCTCGGCGGCTGCACGCATGTCTACCACGTTGTAGGCCACGAGCTTACAAAACACGGCCAGCAGGCTCCGCCTCTGGAACAGCTCGTGCGGCTCGTCCGCGTCCTGCTCCTCGCGAGGCTCGCCGGGACCTGGGCACACAGCACGCCGTCCGCCAAGTCTTCCGGGCCCCCGGGTCGGGGCGCGGCCGTGGGGCAGGCGGGGGGGGCGCGGCCAGGGCGTCCCACCCGGGGTGTGCTTCGGGGTCCGGGCGTCCCTCCGAGGGACACAGGGACACTGCCAGACGCCGAGGCCCCGACGGCAGCGACCCCGTGAGCGCCTCGGTCCCCGTGTCCCGACCGCCTGCTCAGCGCTCCCGACCCTTCCGTGGCCACGTGAACCCGGGAGACGGACCCGTGACACCGCGCACCCCCCAGGCCGCAGAGCCCCCCGCGAGGCCCCTGGCCCGCCCTCCCCCCGGGGCGCCCCCCGCCCCCGCCGCGGGCCCCTGGCGGCGGACCTGCGGATCCCTCCAGGAACACGTGCTCCCGGACGAAGGCGAGCAGCCGGCCCTGCAGGCCCTGGTCGGGCACGAAGAACAGCAGCCCCAGGCCCGCGTCCTCCTCGGGGCCCTGGTGGCTCAGAACGAGCAGCAGGTCGCACAGCAGGATGAAGGCCTGAGGGTGACGGGGCGGTCCCAGGGCGCTCGTGCCGCCGGCCCCCACGCCCCCACGGCTCCAGGGTGGGCGGCCCGGCTGAGTGGGGCCCACGGCGCCGGCAGGGGTGCGACAGCGGCCCCTGGGAACAGCCCCACCCTGCCCCACCCTGCCCCGGGACACGGGGTCAGATGCGGACGCGCAGACAGCCGCACACGGTGGCCTGGAAACCCGCCCTCGACGCCAGCGCACGAGGCTGCCGGCCGAACGGCGTCACGCAGGCGGGAAGCACCGCCCGGGACACGCAGCCCGCGGCGGACAGACGGCCGCAAACACAACGTACGGAGACACACAACCCCAGACACGCGACACGCGGGAAACACCACACATTGAGGGGGGACGTGCGCCACGTCCAGGCTCACGCCCGGACCCGCGGTGACAAGACGGCCCTGCGACACGGGGTGACGGAGCGGGGGTCACAGAGCGCGCTCCCGGGAAGGCAGACGCGGGGTCCATGTCCCGCTCGCGGCGCCGGGGAAGGCAGGGGGGCCCCAAGCACGCGTGCTGCCCCACGACGCCCTGAGACCCCCTCCCCCGAGCCGTGGGGCCGCCCCGCAGCGTCCCCGTGCAGAACCCGCCACGGACGCGTTTCCAGGGCTCCGCACCCGGCGTGTCCGCCGCGCGTCAGCGGGGACCGTGCCCCGGGGCTTTCCGCCAACAGGACCGACGCCACGCGAGCTCGCGGCGCGCAGGCGGAGACGTCGGCGGACGGGACACGCGGTCGGAAGTGTCCACACCACCACGCGAAACGCCAACGGGCCCCGACTTTCGCGGGCACTTCCAACGTCCCTCGTCTCGCTCCCCAGCCCGGGGACCCGCTCCCCAGCCCGGGGACCCACCCCCCCCCCCCCCACCCCCGCGAGGCTGCAGGGGACACACCCACCTTCTCGCTCAGCATCTTGCTCGGATGGCTCAGGTACACGCGGCAGGCCACGCAGAACTTCATCAGCCGCCTCCGCAGGTCCAGCAGCGCCTCCTTCCAGGGGGAGAGGGGGAGAGGGGGAGAGGGGGCGGGGCTCTATCAGAGGGGAGGGGGCGGGGCTCCACCAGGGGAGGGGGAGGGGCGGGGCTCCACCAGGGGAGCCGGGAGGGGGCGGAGCTCCGTGGGGGGAGAGAGCGGGGGCTCTGTCAGGGGGGCGGAGCTCTGTCAGGTGAGAGGGCGGGGCTCCCGTAAGGGGGCGGGGCGGGGCTCCCGTCAGAGGCACCCGAGAGCGAGGGAGCGAAGGGGCCACACACCCGCCCTGTTGCCCTGTCGGGGAGCCCGAGCTGCAGGCGTAGCCGGACTCCGATGAACTCCCGTCCTCACCCCACATCCCCCGCACCCCTTCCCCATGTCCCGGTGTCCCCTCCCCATCCTCACCCCACGTCCCCCCCACCCCCCACCTCGTCCTCCGCACGTCCTCCCCCTGGCACCCCCTCCCCCCCACACCCCCGTCCCCCTCCCCCATCCTCACCCCACGTCCCCCACATCTCCCTCCCCCATATCCCCCCTCAACGCCCAGGTCCCCTCCCCCATCACTGTCCCCTTCCCCCACTCCCCACCCATCACCCCCCGCATCCTCTCTCTCTCTCCCTCTCTCGTGTCCCCATGTCCCCCACATCACATCCGCCCCCCACCGGTCTGTCCCCTGTCATCAGGAACTCGGGCCGCGGATTTCCAGGAAACCGTAAGCCGGGGCCCGAAGCACGGCTGGCTTCAAACTACCCTCGGTTTGCCCAGCAGCCTCGGTCGAGGTCCTCGCCCAGCGGACGCGGGGGCAGGTGCTCGAGGACACCCGAACTGGACGCTGCCAGGCGGGTGGACAGGCTGCAGGGCAGGGTCGGCCGTGGCCCAAGGTCAGCCATGTGGTCGAAGCCCAGGAGCCCAGGCCTGACCCCATGGTGACAGACGCCAGCCAGTGGGGGGGGGGGGACGCCTGTCAACGCAGTGACCGTGCCCCCGACTTGGTGCTTCTACCTCCTCACAGTCCGCTGGGGTCCACGTACCCGCACCGCCCCTCCCGGCCCCTCACCCGCCCACGCTGGCCCCTGATCGGACCCCTCCCGGCCCCTCACCCGAGGCGGAAGCCGGTCCGTGGCTGCGACGATCTGCCACAGGAGCGCATAGTAGGTGCACTGCAGCGCACAGTGGATCACCTTGGGGGACACAAGCCCTGTCATGGAGCCGGGAACACGGACGAGACACCACCTGGGGACACTCCTCCGCATACGACCCTGACACCCTATGCTTGCCCTGCCCCCCGCCCGACCTGAACCCAACCCTCAGGACCTCCCTACCGGGACCCTCCCCCCAGCCAGACCCGCCCCCACCAGGACCCTCCCCCACTAGGACCCTGCCCCCACCAGGACCCTCCCCCACCCGAACCCTCCCCCCCCAGGACCCTCCCCCCCCAGGGACCCTCCGGATCAGGACCCTCCCCCCCAGGACCCTGCCCCACGGAGGACCCTCCCCGCCAGAACCCTCCCCCCCCAGGGCCTTCCCCCCAGGACCCTCCCCCACCAGGACCCTGCCCCCACCAGGACCCTCCCTACCAGGACCCTCCCCCCCAGGACTCTCCCCCACGGAGGACCCTCCCCCCCAGAACCCTCCCCCCCCAGGACCCTCCCGACCAGGACCCTCCCCACCAGGACCCTGCCCCCACATGGACCTTCCCGACCAGGACCCTCCCTCCAGGACCCTCCCCCACCAGGACCCTCCTGACAAGGACCCTCCCCCCACCAGGACTCTCCCCCCCAGGACCCGCCCCCACCCGGACCCTCCTGACCAGGACCCTCCCCCCACCAGGACCCTCCCCCCACCAGGACCCACCCCCACCCGGACCCTCCTGATCAGGACCCTCCCCCCACCAGGACCCTCCCCCCCAGGACCCTCCCCCGAGCGCGGCCTCACCTCGGTGGGCAGGCTGCCCCGGTGCCTGCGGAGCGTCAGCAGACTGTCCATCTTCTCATATAGGTTCCAGCTGCTCAGGTCGTGCGTGCTGACCAGAGACGGGAGTCTCGGGGCCCGTCCCTCCCGGGCGCCACAGCGTCCCCCCCAGTGAGCCGCCAACACCCGGTCCGTGGGTCCTGGAGCTGAAGGGCCACGTCCCGGCGGACGGAGGGGCACCCACCCCACATGGCCAGTCGGCCCCTCAGCCCACGGTCCGGCCCGGGCTCGGGGAGGCGGTCCCAGCTCCCGCACATACGGCCCCGGACAGGGGGACGGGCTCCCAGGGCCCCCGAGGCACCAGGCCCCCCCGTGGGACACCCCCGAAGCTCTGAGCCCGCCTCGCCCCACGGGGGGACGCACGGACGCAGGGACACAGGGACGCAGGGGCGTGGCACGTAGCCGGAGGGCTGAGCGTGCCCCCCCCCCGCATGGCCCCGCGTCCCCCTCACCTGTAGAAGGCCACCAGTCTCCGCAGCGTGGAGCAGATGCGCCCCATCTCGCTGTGCCCCAGGAACTGGCCTCGGTTCTGCGCGGCGGGGAAAGAGCACAGGGGGGGCGACTGCCGACCGGCGAGCTCTGGGCGGTGCTGTCCCCGCTGCGGGGCCCGGGTTTCCGGCCGGTCAGCCGGCCACCCCGCCTCCTCTCCCCCTGCCCGCAGGAGGCTCTTAAATCCTCGGAACGGGACACGGTACCCAGGGCGCTGCGCCTGACGCCCCCGCGGGAAACGGGGGGGCCCGGGACAGCCCCCAAAGACGCATGTGCTGATGGCGAGAACGGATCCGACCCCAGACCACTTCACCTGCGTCCCCGTGAGGAACCCGCCGCAGGAAACCGACTTCCCGCTCTGCGGCCGGGAGAGCAGACGGGAAAGCAGGACGCTGACCCCGGCCCCCAGATTCAGGGCAGGCCCTCGGCTGGGGGACGCGAGAGGGACCTGGAGCCCCGCCTGTGGCAACGGCTCCTCACAATGAAAGTGCCTCAAGGGCGGCCGGAGGTCATGGCCCTCAGCCCATCAGGGTTAATAAAGTTTTATCGGAACACGGTCCCGTCACACGGCATCTTCGGGACCTTGGTACTACCGCCCAGGACAGAAGGACGCCCAAGACGCTCGTAACGTGACACCTTACAGAAACCCTCTGCCCAGGTGTCCACGAGCCAGAACCTCAGACTGTGTCCCCTACGGGCTCACAGGGCTCCCCCGGGGGAAAGTGAGCACGTCCCCCCCACGTGTACCCACTCCCGGGGCACAGAAGCCCCCATCACAGACACGGCACCAACAGCAGAGGCTCAGAGAACCTGCCCTGTCCCCAGAGCTGACCCCTAACAGGGCCACAACCACAAAACTAACAAAGGGCTAACGGTCAGCGTCCTCGGTCAGCGTCCGGCCCCCTTTTGTAGAATTCTTCACACCCACATCGCACCCCACACACCCGAGTGCGCCCCGATCACACCCCGCACGCCCGCCTCACCCCAAACACACCCCCCACACGCCCGCGTGCACCCGGATCACACCCCACACGCCCGCGTGCACCTCGATCACACCCCACACGCCCGCGTCACCCCAAACACACCCCCCACACGCCCGCGTGCACCCGGATCACACCCCCACACGCCCGCGTGCACCTCGATTACACCCCGCACGCCCGCCTCACCCCAAACACACCCCCCACACGCCCGCGTGCACCCGGATCACACCCCACACGCCCGAGTCACCGCGATCACACCCCACACGCCCGCGTGCACCTCGATCACACCCCACACGCCCGCGTCACCCCAAACACACCCCCCACACGCCCGAGTCACCGCGATCACACCCCACACGCCCGCGTCACCCCAAACACACCCCCCACATGCCCGTGTGCACCCCGATCACACCCCACACACCCGCCTCACCCCAAACACACCCCCCACATGCCCGTGTGCACCCCAATCACACCCCACACGCCCGCCTCACCCCACACACCCCACATGCCCGCGTGCACCCCGATCACACCCATGCCCGCGTGCACCCCACACAACACGCCCCCCACCCCGGCAGCACCCGGCGGCCGGCACCTCCTGCTGGATGAACACGTCCAGCAGCGGGGTCAGCGCGTCCACCAGCATGTCCACCAGGCGGCTGCAGGCGGGGGCGGCCTGGCCGTGGGCGGAGCCCCCCTCGCGGCAGTAGGTGCCGTAGGCGCGGGCGCAGGCCTCCAGGACCGCCACGTCCGAGTGCCGCTGCACCAGGCAGTCCAGCTCCAGCAGGGCCGAGTCCAGGTACTGCGGACGCGGGGCGGGGGACACACGAGCGGTCAGGACCGCGACACGGGGCTGATGGGACAGGCAGGGGGCGGGCAGGGGGCATGGCATTAGGGGAACGGTCAGGGGTCACGGAGTCAAGGAGAGAATGCCAGGCAAAGGTCAGAGGTTGGGGTGGAGGTCAGGGGTCGGGGCGAGGTCAGGGGCTGAGGGCTCAGCGAGGGGGACAGGGGCCAAGAGGGAGAGGTCAGGCGGGCCGCAGGCCGAGGCATCTGAACCCTCCCGCAGCCCCGGGTGACGGCCGCCCTGCGGTGCGGGCCGTGTGTGAGCGGCGTGCTCCAGCAGCCGCCTGGGCCCCCGAGGAGGGAGACCCCAGGCCTCAGGGAGACGGCAGGAGACGAGGACACACGCTGTGCCAGCTGCCGGGCCCCACACCTGAGATGGGGAGGAGGGGCGCGGCCCCGGGGGGCGGCCCTCGGGGCGCAGGGAGGCCCCCGACTCACCGAGCCCAGGCCGTCCCGGCTGTACACGTCCAGGTCGCAGTACTGAGGGATCTGCAGGAGGGGCGTCACCTTCTCCTTGTCGGCTGCAAACTGCCCACACGGCACGCGTCAGGGAGGCCTTCCCGGCCGCCCCTCGCCTCTGCGGCCCCCTGGCCTGCCCGTGAGCTCCCCCAGCCTCCCCGGCTCCCGGCCGCGGGCCCGTCCCTCCTCGGCACCTTGGACAGCAGCTGGGGCAGCACCTTGACAAAGTGTCGGCTCATGTTGGCATGCTCGCGCCCGCGCGGGTCCCGTCCACCTCCCTGGCGGCCTGCAGGCAGAGCGTGCGTGGCCTGAGCCCACGCCGACCCGTGTGAGTCTCGCGGTGCCCCCGGGACCTGTCCGCACACGACCGGGTCACACCCGGGCAGAGCAGTCCCCGAGTCAAGGGTGAAGCTCCAAATTACCACCCTGGTGTCGTGATTCACCAAAGCACTTCCCCCCACGGAAGCCGTGAAGAGACACTGACTCGTGTTCCCCAAGCACACGGCTTACAGCACACCCTCATCCAGTAGGACCGGAGTCCTTGTAAAAATGAGATCAGGGTGCAGAGCCAGACACGTGTGCAGCGGAGAATATGACAGGCACGTGAAAATAGAAAGACAGCATGGACGCGGCCACGAGCCCAGGACTGCTGGAGCCGCAGAACCTGGAAGAGGCAGGAAGGACCCTCCCCTGGAGCCTCTGGAGGGAGCATGGCCCTGCCCCGCCCGGATCTCAGCGACCCTGCCCTGCCTGGATCTCAGAAGCCCTGCACCCGGATCTCAGTGGTCCTGCCCGCCCCCCCTGGATCTCACTAGTCCTGCCCCACCTGGATCTCAGAGTCCGTTCTCCAGGGCTGGAGCAGGTTGTAGAACTGCTATGATTTTATGTCCCCTAAGGTGCCATCTTCTGTCTCAGCAGCACCAGAGACTCACAGAAGTGATTCGGGGGCTGGCTAACAGACTGCCGTGTCCGGTGCGAACAAGGCACAGTGGGGGGGGTGCGGGGGGGGGACTGTGGAGTGCCCTCCCCGGGGACGAGTATGGCACACACAGGGAGAGCTGGCAGAGGGCTCGGTAGCCGGCAGGAGGAGTGGGCAGGAGTCACGAGGCACCAGCCAGCGAGACCTACCTGGGTGGCCGGGAGCCCCCGCCCGCAGAGCTGGCGGCCCCGCGAGCAGCCAGGGTGCCAAGCACAAGGGCGAAGCGGCAGCAAGCGATCCCGCGGCCAGGAGGGTGGGGGGAGCCTCCCGAGGCCGAGGCGGGAGTGGCACCCAGAGCCCCGGCACCGACAGCAAGGGTGCGGCAGCCACAGCGGGGCAGTCAGCACAGGGGACGCGGCGCACACCAGGCGGGGGCAGGGGTGGCACTGACTTTCTTGCCCAGTTCGCGGCCGGCCGGTGGGCGACCCTCCGCAGCCTGTCGCACGGCGGCCACGAGGATCTCGATGAGCACCCGCTCCTGCTGGCTCGTCAGCGCTGCGAGGAGACGGGTGGTCAGGTCAGTGCGCTCCGACCCTCACTGGGAGACGCCACGTTCTGGCCGAGGCACTGCTCCCAGGGACCTCGGGGAGCCCGGCGCGTGGGGAGCAGGGCTGGGCTCCCGGGCACAGAGCACCCCGACACCGCTCCTGGGCATGGGCGACGAGAGCCCCCAGGGCCAGCCCTTCACTCAAACTGCACACACACACTGAACCACGGTCTCCCGTCCACCTCCACGCGGACTCAGGGCACAGCCCTGGGCTGGAACAGAGGCTCGTGTCTTCAGGGCAGCTCCTGACGGCACCTCTCACCACAGCCCAGGGTTCGCTGGGCTTTGTCCCGGCACGCCAGGACTCAGGTCTAAAACCATCCCGCTGAGAGAACATAGTCTGTTTACGAAGCATTCTGGAATAGCTTTTACCTCTCAAATTCACACGCACACAGAACCTCAGAATGTGGCCTTGTGGGAAAATCGAATCTCTGCAGATGTGATGAAGCAAAGGGTCTGAGATGAGCCCATCCTGGTCAGGGCGGCCCTGAACCCAATGACAACTGTCCTCATAAGAGACAGAACAAGAGACACAGACACAGAAGCAGCCACGTGAAGACGGAGGCAGAGACGGGAGGGACGCAGATACCAGCCCAGGGATGCCTGGAGCCCCAGAAGCTGGAAGAAGCAGGTAGGACCCTCCCCTGGAGCCTCTGGAGGGAGCACGGCCCTGCCCCGCCTGGATCTCTGTGGTCCTGCCCTGCCTGGATCTCAGACGTCTGTTTCCAGACCTGAGAGACAAGAGGTTCTTACTTTAAGCCGCTCGGTTTGAGACCGTTTGCCACAGCTGGCCTGAGAACCTCACACATGGGTCTCCTGTCTAGTCTCTCGCATCCTGGAGCTGCAATCCCTACAAGCCCGGGTATGGCAGGAGCAAGCCCGCCCTCAAAGTCAAGAAACACAGACCACACGAGTGGGCCCCAGGACTCTGAGTCAGAGGAAAGGAGGCATCCCCTTCAGTGACCCTGAGGGACACGGCCAGGGCTCTGGGTCCCTCCAGGAATGCGACGGGCCTGGACCATCTGAGAAGTGGCACCAGGACTCCTGGCTGTGGCTGAAGGACACCTTTGTCTGCAGAAGGGAGTAGGGAGGCACAATGTTGGAGGAGGGGGCCGTCTCCTGGGCCGTGGTCTGGACGGGGTGGGGTCTCAGAGGGCAGGGGGAGGGGCCCCAGCTGCCTTGGGGGGGCTCCTCCACCAGCGCTCAGCCCACACCGACACTGACTCTGGGGCCCAGGCTTTGGGCGTCAGTGGCCCTGGGCCGATCCTCTTATGGGAGACAGTCTCGGCTCTCGTCCTGTGGACCCATCACTAGAGCCCTGTGGCACCCCCCGCCTCGTGGCCTGAGAACCCTCCGCCCCCCTCCCCCGGAACACACGGCACACGCCCCCTTGAGCAGCCGCTCCAGGAGCAAGTGCAGCACGGGAGGCCTCGACACGGCTGCGTGTGCCACGTGCCACCAGCTGGTGTCACTGCCAGTATGGACAGACGCTTGGCATGATGGGGACTGCAGGGACAGCAGGACATGGGAGGAAGAGGACAGTGAGACACAGGAGGGACAGTGAGTCATAGAATAGAAATGACAGGACATGCGGACAGTGGGACACGGGACAGGACACAAAAGACAGCGGGACATGGGAGACAGCAGGACACGGGGGATGGTGGGTCACAGAGGAATAAGGATGACAAGACACAGGGGACGGTGGGACACAGGAGACAACGGGACACGGGGGAACAGCAAGGGCACAGAGGGGACGGCAACACACGGGGGGACGCAGCACACGGGGAGACAGCAGGACGCGGGGGGACGGCAGCACGCGGGGGGACGGCAGGACGCGGGCGATGGTGTGCCTGGCGGGGGCGGCAGGGAGGTGCTCGGGCTCGCTGGCCCCAGTCCACGACTCAGAGCAGGCCTCCGGCCACGCTCACCTTGGCGCCCGCCACGTGGCTCCAGCAGCAGCGCCGTCATGCATTCCCAGTTCCGGACCAGGGCGGGCGCCGCGTCCCACAGGCCGTCCACCAGGTAGGGGACATGTCTGTGGAACTAACAGGGACGTGCCACGTGTGTGAGGTCGTGACAACATGGAAGAAAATCAGATGATCCTAGAGAGACACCTGACAACGTGGGGCAGGGGGACGCGTGATGACACGGGGCAGGGGGACAGGTGATGACAGGGCAGGGGGACTCGTGAGGACACGGAGGACATATGACAATGTAGGGGGAGGGAACAAGTGATGACATCAGAAGCACAGACGACACGGAGTAAAAAAGACACGATGACACAGAGGGACGCATGATGACAACGAGTACGGTGACAACGACGACACAGGAAAAATGTGACGACACGAGGGGGGCACGTGACACAGGCAGGGGACCATGTGACATGGGCACGGGGACACGTGATCACAGTGAGGTACAAGGGAAAGTGGCAACATGGGACAAGGGGGGTATGCAATGACACAGGGACACCAGGTGGCCGGGGGACACGTGACGGGGGACGTGTGATGACAGGGCACAAGCGAGACGTGTGACAACACAGGCAGTACGTATAACGGGCAGGGGAACGCATGACGGCACGGAAAGAACACATGACATGGGGACCGTGTGATGACACAGGACACGTGACACCACGGGTGGACCACGTGACAGAGCAGACACAGGACAACACACGGAGGCATCGTGACATGCAGCAGCCACGTCATAAACACGAGGTGTTGGGAACGCGGGGACACGGACGGAGGAAATCCGCGAGGACACGAGGTGTCGGGGGACACGTGGGGACGTGGGCAGGAACGGTCCCCTTCCCAAGCCCCCCCACGTGGGCGGGCACTGAGGACGAGTGCGGACACCCACCCAGGAACCCGACTGCCACGTGCCCACGGCAGTGTTCACAGGAACCCAGCCCCACGTCAGCCCGGCACCGGACACAGGACACGGCGTGGGACGGGGACGCAGGACATGGGACGCGGGTGTAGGCCCCTCCCGTGTCTCGCACAGCCGTCCCGGGGCCCTGCGCTGCCCCGCCCTCACCTCGCCCTGCAGGTAGAAGTCGATGAGGGTCTTCATGTTCTGGAGATTTCTGTCAAACTCATCAGGGGGGTTTGGGCCCAACGACTCTTGTTGGGGTGCAGGAGCCAGCAGCCTACGGGGTCGGGGAGAGCGCCAGCGTCAGCCTGGACGGGGCCCCCCTGCATGTGCTGGTCCCCAGGTCTGCACACACACTCAGCACGGCGCCCTGGGGACCGGGGGGGACCGTGGAGGAAAGTTCTAGAATGACCCTTGTTTTGTCTGACCCCACAGCCGGTTCAGGCCAGTACTGGGGAGGGGACGGACAACAGGACTGTCCCCTGTTGCTGCTCCTCGAACCCCCAAAGATCACAGACCCTGGCCTGAACGCAGACCCATTTGTGACGGTGTGACAGCCAGAGGGCCCAGGAGGGGACCTCAAGCCCACGGGGACCTTGGGGGATGGGGTCCTTGGGGCCGGGGGCCCTCAGGGCCATTGGGGGCCCTTGGGGATGGGGGGACATCAGGGAGGACCACACGGACAGAGGGACCTCAGGGGTGAACCTTGGGGGGGGACCTCAGGGACAGGGGCCTCAGGGACCAGGGGGCCCTCGGGGACAGGGAGCCTTGGGGGGTGGGGGTCTCAAGGCCAGGGGGAATCTCAGGGCTGGGGTGCCTCGGGGGGATCTCAGGGATGGGGGGCTCTCGGGGACGGGAAGACCTTGGGGGGCCACTACACCTGGTCAGACCAATTCACGCACAGACATGCCTGTGACACGAATCAAGCCAGTCCGCCCTCAGTCACACGTGTCCCTTCCGCGGTGCCTGTACCCATCCCGTCCTGTCCGTCGGCCACACCCTGCCGTCCTGCGCAAGCCCCTGGTCAGGGCAGGTCCCTGTGGCCTCCGCCTGCCCCACCCTCCTCCGTCCGGGAGTCTGCACCCGGCGGGGGCCTGGGCCCCACCTGAGACGTCACAGTGACGTCAGGGCCCTGGAGCCGCGCATCTAGGCGCCGCCCTTACCTCCTGCAGATGAGTTCGCCCGCCGCCGTCGCCATGGGCCTGTAGGCCGCGTACACGAACTGGAACAGGAACACGTACTCCACGGAGGAGAAGACGCCCACGTACTGCCTGGGGGGAGGCGCGCGTGAGCCCGGGGAGGGGGGGGGGAGGCGCGCGTGAGCCCGGGGGGGGGGAGAGGCGCGCGTGAGCCCGGGGAGTGGGGGGAGGCGCGCGTGAGCCTGGGGTGGGGGGGGAGGCGCGCGGGAGCTCGGGGGCCCGCAACCGTGCGACACCGCCAAACACGCCCCTGTCTCCCTGCAGAGCAAAGGGGATCTTTGCTAAATCAACGACCCCAACCTCGGCTTCCCGTAGATGTATCCCCCACCTCGGAATTCCTGCCAGACCGAGCTCCCCGGGGACAGCCCTGGTCCTAGGACAGGAGCTGACGCCACGTGAGCAGGACCCTGGGGGAGGCCTCCCCCTGCAGGGCCTCCCGTGTCTGCATTCCTTCCCCTCCGGCTGCCCGCCAGCCCCAAAGTTAGGGAAAACCACTCTGTGCTCCCCCAAGTGTGCCCAAGCCACCGGTCACCCGACCCTCCTTCCCAGGAGCAGTGCTCCTGACTCCAAGCAGGCGGCCGAGTGGGGGGGCGCACACGCAGGGGCAGCGGGCGACGCTACAGGCGTGCACGTGGAGGGGCGGTGGGCGACCCGGTTGGGGCGCACACGCAGGGGCAACCACGCAGGGCTGACCACCGATGCGCGGCAGGCATCCACGCAGGGGTGACCACGGATGGGTGGCAGTGAAGAGAGCGTTTTTAAGCTTCCTGTCCTAAGTGACAGCCCTGCAGTAGTTTGAAGCCAGTTCTCTCTTCTGCTAAACATAGAGGGGTGCTGTGTTAGAGACAGTGTGCTCCAGACTTCTGCTGACCGTGAACCTCGTTAAGGGTTATCATTGCTGAGAATTCTGTTTTGATTGCTGTTTGCTATGAACACTGTGAAACTTTTCTTGGGGTGCTGTGAGGCCTGTTCGTTTGCTATGTATTAGACTAAGTTGCTGTGTGTTAAATCTGGTTAGGGTTTAGAGACTTGGGAATGCACTAGACTCCTGACCCATCTGCTGTGATTGCTGTGAACCCTGTTTGCTGTGTTCGAGAATTGCCATGTTGTGCAACTATGGTGCTGTTAGGGCTAAGGCCACTCCGTTTTGGTTTAAGTTCCATCTTGGAGTAGTTCTGGGCCCCGAGTTCCAGGAAAACAAGTCACCCTGAACTCTGCCCCCGGGTTCCAGGAAACAGAGTACCCAAAAGGCCGGACCCAGATTAGCAGACCCCGTCACTACCCCGGGTGGGACTGGACCCTGATTAGCAGACCCTGCCTCCACCTTGAGTTCCAGGGAAACCACAGGAGGTCAGATTCCTAGAATAGCCCCTAGCAAAACTAATCAGTGTCCAGCCCACACCCCCTGACCCTTTGAATCAGCGCGGGACCCCCAAACTAAGCCAATCCATAGCTAGCCCGCGCCCGCCAAATATGAAATACTCAATCAGAAACTAGCCCGCGAATATGCCAATCAGTCAGTTCAAAGGATCCCCATTCCCGCCCAGGAAGTGTACTCGAACCCTGGCTCGGGGCTCTTGCCACCTCACCGCTACGCCGGGAGGTGCAAGAGTCCGAGCTGGAGCTTCGAATAAAGACCGTTTGCGTTTGCATCAGTCGCAGCTCCCCAGCGGTCTTCTTGGGATCCAGAATTTGGGGGACAACAGACAGATGTCCACAGGTACCCCCATCCGGGAGGGGTACCCAATCCGGGAGGGGTGCTACCCCCAGGGGACGTCCCCGGTGTGACCCTTTATGCAAACACGTCCGGTGAACCCGCGCGAGCACAGCAGAGCGGTGTGCAAACACGGCCACGCGGGCATTCCCGAGCCGGCAGAAACCCGGCCGGTGGCCTACGTGTCCGCGCTCCGGGCTCTGAATGGAGGCGGGATCCCTCCAACGCCGCGGCACAAGCCCGGGGGTCCCCTGTGCTTGTTCTCAGGATTCTGGGGCTCACGAGGAGCACCCGCAGTGGGTCCGAGTCAGCCCCGCGCGAGCCTCCGGCCCCAGAGCCGCCTGTTCTGCCCGACATGACGCACGCGGGGGTCCCCCGAGGCCGAGCCAGGCCAGCTGGCGCCCACCCGGCTCGGAACGAGGCCTGCGGCGCCAGGACCCGGTGCGGCGCCCCGCGCGGCCCCTGAGGCGCCCTCAGGGCAGTGGCCGGAAGGCCCGGGAGGCGGGATGCCGAGGGCAGGAGGCGGACATCCACGCTGGGGGTCGAGCCGGTAACAGGCTCTGCCTCCCCATCCCGTCGCGCCGGCCCTCCGAGCACCGGACGCGGGCCCGCCCACTGGGGAGAAACGGCTTGACGGAGTCTGGGGATTAGCGTGTCAACGTGTGTGGGGAAGTCGTCCCTGCAATCACGTCAGCGGCCCCCTCCAACCGCCGTCGGCAGTCAGGGTGACGGACGTCATCACGCTGCTTACGCAAGTGCGGCCTCTGACCGCCGACCCAGCACAGACAGTCCGGGGGGCGGAGCCAGACCCACGGGTGCGCAGGCCAGAGAGCCCACTCCGTGAGCCACCGCCGCGGGGAGGGGGGCGGCTGGGGCAGCGGACGGGGTCCCCTGTCCCTCCAAAGGTGAACTGCGTACGTGTCAGGAGCCGCACAAGTAAAAGCTTCTCCATGTCGGTATCGGGGGCCCCGCGTCCCGACTGCACTGCGGACGGTGGCGGACACCAAGTCCGCGCAGACACGGGTTCGCGCATGCGCACCCGCGCAGCCGCCACCCATACAGCCTGGCAATGCGCTCCGGGTGCAGGATTACGAACGGACACAGGGTGGCGCACAGACGTAAGGGCACGCAACACGCATGCCTGGGCACGCAACGCACGCAGGGAGCGGAGCCCGGACGCGGGGGCGGGGCCCGGACGCGGGGGCGGGACCCGGACGCGGGGGCGGGGCCCGGACATACGGGCGCGCAGGACACAGGGGTACTCACTCGGATATGAGCCTCAGCAGCTGCATGCACTCAGACGTGATCTCTGGCTGCCGGTCCTGCGTCATTGACAGAATTCGCTTCTAGGGGAGGCGACAGAACACGATGAGTCCGCTTGGTTCTGGCCCCGGGTGCGCCTCTACGTGCCCGAGGACGCGAGGGGCCGGGTCCTCCCCTCGGGTGCCCTCCGGCGCACCTTCGGGGCATCAGGCCGCATCCCTGGTCCCCGCACACGCCCGGTGGTGACAACCACGTGTCTCCAGACTTTGTCCCCAGCTGTCAGCCGCTGGGTGGGACCGACCAAGTGAGGGAATCCCGCGGTCCATAGTCCCCCGAGCAAGCCGAGTCTCCGGAAGAGGCCATCCACGGGCGTGCCCAGCACTAAGGGCGTGAGCTCCGCGCAGCGTGTGCGCCGCCGGCCACGAGCCTCCTGAGCCTCTTTCCCACGTAGGCGGCTTTGCACCACCTCTACGAGCAAGGAAGGGCCGTGGCACCCCATCGGTGCACAGGACGGGCATGGCGCTGTCCTTCTAGCGGCTGACCACCACTTCCGGGAGGCGCTCCGTCCCACCCCCACCCGTGGACACCGACCCGCCTGCACACTTCCAGCCTCCCCCTCGACGCCTCTCTGCGGGTGGCTTTTACTTTCCCCAAGGGCAGAGGCTACCCCCAGAGGGTTTAGCTTCGGAGGGTTCCCAGCTGGAGGCGCCTGAGAAACAGCGTCCTGTGTGGCAGCGCCGCCCCCAAACCCACAACAGACTGAGAACAAATCCACCGCGGGCTCCGGCCCCGCAGCGCCCCCTGACTTTGCTTCAGCCGCCCCGACCCGGTGAGCCGCTCTGCACGTGTGGCACGGAGCCTGCACACCAGCGGCATGAGCTGCTCCTCGGCCCGGACGGCGGGCGCCGAACCTTCCGGCTCCCACGCCCGCAAACACGCGTCAGCACCCGACCGACCCGCTGGGTGTGCACAGCTCCGCCCTCAGACCGCGCACACGGAGCGGCCCTGCCACCGGGGACCGTGTCACCTGATGTGCCCTGAGGCGCGGGCGGCTCGACCCTGGCCTCGGACACCCTGAGAACCTTCTCGTTCCCGTTCACGGGACGGCGACGCCAAGCACGGGGCTGAGACGCGGCCGGCAGCCTAAGGCCAGCAAGTAGCGGATGGACGCGCCGACGTCTACACGTCCACACGTCCGACCGCGATGCTTCCCGTAAGCGCACCTGGGCGGCCCACGGAGGGCGGGGGGCAGCCGAATCTCACTCACCTTGAACTTATAGAAGAAGAGGCCCAGCTTCATAGCCGACTCTCTCTTCCCGTAGAGCGCCTTCAGCGCCAGGATGCATTTCATCCGCACACTTGCGTCCTTGGGACAGAGAAACGGGTCCGGTCACCTCGGAAGGGCAGCCCTCCCGCCCCAGACTCTCGACCAGCCCTCGGCCTGAAACGCTCTGTGCGGGATGTGTGTGTGCAACCCCCAGGCGGTCTAGGAAGATGCCCGCTGCGTCTGAATGGTGTGGCCCAAAGTCCCGCATTGAGGCCCGCACCCCCGGGACCTCAGGACACGGCTGTGTGTGCAGGTGGGGTTTTAAATCAGGGGATTAAGGAAAATAAAGTCAGTAGTGTGAGCTACGATCCTTACAAGACGACGGAATGAGAACACAGACACCCACAGTAGGGTGAGCGCGTGAGGACACAGGGAGGGGACAGCGTCTACACACACGCCCAGGAGACGAGGCCTCAGGAGCAACCAGCCTCGCCCCCGCCTGGACCTCAGACTCCCAGCCTCAGCCCCGCCTGGTGGACCTCAGACCCCGGGCCTCGGCCCCGCCTGGACCTCAGACTCCCGGCCTCGGTCCCCCCCGGACCTCAGACTCCCAGCCTCGGCCCCCGCCTGGACCTCAGATTCCCGGCCTCAACCCCCCGGACCTCAGACCCCAGGCCTCGGTCCCCGCCTGGACCTCAGACTCCCGGCCTCGCCCCGCCTGGTGGACCTCAGACTCCCGGCCTCGGCCCCCGCCTGGACCTCAGACTCCCGGCCTCAGTCCCCGCCTGGACCTCAGACTCCCGGCCTTGGCCCCCGCCTGGACCTCAGACTCCGGCCTCGGTCCCCGCCTGGACCTCAGACTCCCGGCCTCGGCCTCCCCCTGGACCTCAGACTCCCAGCATCAGTGCCCCCATGGAGCTCAGACTCCCGGCCTCGAACCCCTGGACCTCAGACTCCCGGCCTTAGCCTCCCCCTGGACCTCAGACTCCCGGCCTCGACCCCCCTGGACCTCAGACTCCTGGGCCTCCACCACTGGGAGAGAATACGGGTGCTGTTCACGCTGCCTCCATGTTGGGTATTTGTCATGACTACCAAGCAGACTAATTCCGTGCCCAAAGTTAAAACAGCCTAGTGCGTGTTTAATGTATTTTTTTTAAATAATTTTTAAGGCTCTGCATCCGACATAAACTCAGGACTCGGAGGCCAACAGTCGCTGGCTCCAGCGACTGAGCCAGGTGCCCCCACAAAGGTTGTCCCTTAAGCAGAGAAAATAAACACGGCCCTCGCGCGCATGGATTTAGCCACACAGTACTCTCTGAGAGCCCTCCCTCCAGCATTACTACCGCCCTCCTGTGGGGAGGTGAGAACAGTCTCCCTGACTTGCAAAAATGCCCCCGGCCACCATACCCCAAGTGCAGGGCAGGCCGGCGACCTCCCCGCACCCCTCGTCACCATACGAAACCAGTCAGCCCCCGAGGGATGGTTTCTGGACTCGAGCAGCACGTGCAGAGCGCAGAGTCCAAAGCCGCACGCAAGCCCAGGGCCAGCACGTGCCACACAGTGCGGCGAGGCTTCTCGTGATGAGCGGTGCAGGGGTGCGCCGCGTGGGTCCCTGTAGGCAGAGCCGCCACATTCGAGGGCGCCCCCCCCCCCCGCTGGGGACGTTCTGGCAGCCACTTCCCGGGGGCCGTGTAGAGCCTCGGGGCGCCCTCTTGAAGTCACCTCACCCCACCGCGGTATGGAGCAGAGCACAGGGGGACGGGCAGAGGGACAGAAGCCAAGGCTCTGCACCCCGACTACTCCCCAGGCAACCAGGAAGCATCCTGACGGCCGCCACCTGCTCCTGCTGCTGTCTCCGCCGCCAACGGGACCGCTGGAGGCTCCGCAGTGGCCCACGACGGCGTGCCCTGCCCCCTCCCGTACCGCACACAGGGCCCCCTAGGCCGAGGGCAAAGAGCAGCCCCGAGACCCCAGGGGAGTCGCTGTGGCTTGTTGGGTCTGCACTGCACTCCCGCTTCCACCTCCGCTCTCCGACCGACGTCCACGCCACTGCCACGTCCCCGGCAAAGTCCACACGCTACGTCCCAACCCCCCAGGGAAATGTACGTGGAGGTGGAGCCTCTGGGAGTGACCTGGTCCTGAGGTGGGGTCCCAATGATGGGATCAGCGTCCTGGTCCAAGAGACCCCGGGCAGCCCCCTCATCCTGTCTTCTGCCGAGCGGGAAAGACCGCGGGCAGCTCCCTCGCCCTCTCCACCGCCGTGCAGGGGACATGGCCCTCCATGAACCAGGGAAGGGGCGCCTGTCCAGACCCTGCAGCCGTGAGAAGTGAGAGCAACAGCAACGAACGTTAGGGGCCCCTGCAGGGTCCTGCTGCGGAGCCGTGCACCAGCAGCGGACGACGTGGTTTAGGGGCCCCCGCGGAGTCCTGCCGCGGAGCCGTGCACCAGCAGCGGACAAAGGAACTGCACAGCGCTCCAGCCCTCCTACCCTTCGCCTCGGAAAACAGCGTGCGTCTTCACTCTGCAACCCAACATCGCCCAACACTCGCGACCGGCCCCCGCCCTGCGGGCCACAGCGCACACACGCGGCACGCCACATGCAAACAGGACGTCTGTCCTCCCCACACGACAAACCACCAAGATGTAAAATTGCAGGGAACGTGGAACCTCACCTGGCGCCTCGCTTACAACCAGCGCTCAGAGCAGCGAGTGCACCCCACGGTCAGTCCCCTGCTCCCTCCCAGGCAATAGCCCCAGCTCAGGAGTCAGGGGGGACGGGAGCGGGAGGACGGAGATGGGGATGAGGGGGAGCAGAGGGGAGGAGGGAGGGACAAGACCACCAGCTCCGGAACCAGGAAACGCAGTCGGACGGTCCTCACGAGCGATTCTCAGCGCTCTGTCGTGTTGAGTTTTAACGGAAAAGGCGTCTATTCCGAAGAACAGATTTTGCTCATTTCCGTCTGTCACAGGGATCCAAAACTGTCCAATTTTGGTCGCGGCCGCCGGCCGCCGACCGCCGACTGACTGACAGGCACATGTGCTCTGCTGGGGATCTGAACACGCAGGACCCAGAGCGACCGCTGGGAGCAGGCTTGTGTCTGAGGCTCCCTGTGCCCGGCGGGCCGAGGACTGTGGACGCGCACCACCCCCCCCTTGAGAGCTGGTGGCAGGGGGTAGGGCAGACCGCTGCCCGTGTGTGCGGCCGCCGTGCCCCGTCCGTAATCCAAGTGCAGGGCCGGACGCACAATTCTGTGTTGGAGGGCGGACACGAAGGCACAGCCACGTCCCGCTTCCCCAGGGCACTCGTGACCTCTGCCGCCCAAACCCCCAGCTGCGAAATCGCAACTTCGTGGAAAGACCTCTCTGCACATCCGCCTCCCGAGAAACCGTCCTGCAGACGTGAGCTCGCTCGTGAACCGCCAGACAGGAGAGCAGAGCTGGAGGCCTCCTCGGAGGCGGCGGCAAGGTCGTGGTGCACGCACCTTGTCATAGAGCATCCAGCCGATGTACTTCAGGTAGTTGTTGTCCAGAAACAGGTCTGGGTGGAGCTGCACCCAGCAGCCGAGCTCCGTGGCACAGATTACTCGGATGTCCGAGCTGACGTCCCTGAGAGGGAAGCCGGAGCGTCACCTGGCGGCCGGCCCGGGCGCATCGTCCACACGGTGGGGTGTGCGTGTCCACACGGCGCCGACCCAGGCTCGGGCACGGGGACGGGAGACGGGGACGGGGGACGGGAGACGGGGGACGGGGGACCGGGGACGGGGCACGGGGACCGGGGACGGGCGCGCGGCCCCGAGGTGGACCCTTACCGGTAGCGAGGTACAAACGTCCTCTTAAAGAGCGCGCAGATGATGTTGTCGATGGCCTTCGGCTCGTTCTGCTTGCGGGAGAAGGCACGGGGGCGTCAGGCAGGGGCGGGGGCCGGTCTGCAGGCCTCTGCAGCACTGCGGCTGGCGGGCGGGCGCCAGGCCCACGCGCGGCCCTCTGGTGGTCACCCTGGCCCGGCATTGGCACCCTGGGCACTGGCGGTTCCGCCCCCACCCCCTGGGGCTGATGGGCTGCTCCGCACGATGGCGTCACACACGCTCACACACGGGCGCAGGGTGAGGGGTAGGGGTGGGGGGTGAAGGTGTGAGAGGCAGTGCTGAGGGGCAGGGCTGAGGAGCTGGGGTTGTAAAGTAGGGGTGAAGGAGGGTGAGGGAGTGAGGGGTGATGGGGGAGGGGGAGCAGGGGTGAAGGGGTGACAGTGCAAGTGATGGGAAGGAGGACAGGGGGGAAGGGGTGGGTAGGACGGGGGCGAAGGGGTGGGGAGGATGGGGCGAAGGGGTGGGGAGGACGGGGCGAAGGGGTGGGGAGGACAGGTGGGGCTGAAAGGGCATGAGGTGGGGTAAAGAAGTGCAGGGGAGAGGGAGGGGAAGGGGAGGGGTGAAGTGCGGAGCAGGGGTGGAGCAGGGGTAGCCGAGGGTGAAAGGGGCGGTGCCGTGAGGGACCGGGCAGATGGGTGAGGCGGTGAGGGCAGGGGTGGGGATCGGGAGCACAGGGGTGCGAGGGGCACAGGGTGACAGGATAAGGGGCGGGGCGAAGGGGTGAGGTAGTGATGGAGGGAAGGGTGGAGGGGAAGGGGTGAGGGCGGGGGCGAAGGGGTGCGGGAGATAGGGGAGGTGGGGGAAGTGGGGCAGGGGTGAGGGCAGGGGCAAAGGGGTGACAGGGTAAGAGTGATGGGGTGCAGAGTGGGGGGATGGGCGCAGGGGTTAGGGTGAGGGGCAGGGCGACGAGGGGCCAGTGAAGGTAGGGGTGTTGGGGGCAGGGGCTGAGAGGTGCGGGACATGGGGCAGGGGCAAAGGGGTGACAGGGTGGGGATGATGGGGCAGGGCAAGGACAAACGGATAGTGATGACGGATAGTGCAGGGTGGGGTAATGGGGGAGGGGCAAAGGGGGGAGGGGCAAAGGGGGGAGGGTGGGGGTATTGGGGGCAGCACAAGGGGGTGAGGGATATAAGGCAAGCCTGTGGGGCAGGGGCAAAGGGGTGGGGGACACACTGCACAGGCAAAAGGGTGGGGGCAGGAGCGAGGGGGCGAGGGGGCGAGGGGCAGAGATGAAGGACGGAGGGCTGGGGGGGACAGCAGCGGAGTGGACGGTGGTGGAGACCCCAAGCACACACAGCTATCTTCCCGGAGGGGTTTCTGCGCTCCGTGACTGTGGACACGGCAGCGAAGTGAGCTCCCGGGTGGCAGACGGAAGACGGAGGGGACGGAGGTGGCAGGGACACGCAGGCCTCGAGAGTGACACAGGGAACGTGGTCTTACAGAGAGTCCCCGGGTAGGGAAACCACGAACGACGCTGAGGAACAGAGACGCTAGGGAGCCCTTACGGGAGGGAGCTCCACCTGCGCGTCCCTGGGGCCCAGGGCGCACCCCGCGGGGCCGCAGGCTGGAACCTGGGGCCGGGACGAGGAAGCGGCTGGGGACCACCGCTGGGGCTTCTGCACCCCCACTCGCTGCCCTGTTGTGGGGAGACCCCAACCCACGACAACGCGCACAAGCCCTGGGGCCCTCCCTTGCTGCGCCCTTGCAGCCGGTGACGTCCTCACACCTGGGTCCCCTCCCTGCACACGGTGACGTCATTACTTTGGGTCTCCCTCCCTCCCTGCACACGGTGACGTCATCACACCTGGGTCCCCTCCTTCCCTCCCTCCCTCCCTCCCTGCACACAGAAACGTCTGCACACCTGTATGCCCCCATCTGAGGTGGACCCTCCGTTCCACGGTGGCCCCCACCCCCGCCCCTGGCACCTGCTGCTGGCCCCGCCCTCCCGCTGGCCCTTCCCCTGGTGACTCCTGCTAGCCCCGCCCTCCCGCTGGGCCCTGCCCCTGGCATCTCCTGCTGGCCCCACCCACCTGCCGGGCCCCGCCCTTGCTGGGCCCCGCCCCCCACTGGCCCCGCCCGCACCTGCTGTCTGTGCTGGTCCAGCAGCCCCACGTAGTGCTTGCGTCCGCCCTTGAGCCGGGCGATGCTCTCCACGTCGCACAGCCGCTGGGCCCTGCGCCTGTTCATGCAGATGCCCCGGTTCACGCTGGCCAGCGCTGTCAGCAGCTTCATGGCTGCCAACAGAGCAGGGCCATGACCCCGGGGCCGCGCCCAGCGACCTCTGCCCCTGGAGCCCCCCCCCCTCACCTACCACAGGAGTGACCCTTCACAGCAGTACTTAGAGGGGCTCTGGGGAGGCCTGGGCTGGGGAGTGTGCCCCATCCTGCTCCTGCTGGGTCACAGTGTGCAGAGGTCACCGCCAAACAACAGCCGTGCACACGGACCCAAAACACGTCTTAGCGTCCCCGGGGCACAGACACACCCACGGGCAAGATCACATCAGGAGCCCACAGCCGGCACGACTCCTCCTGACTCAGCAGGTCTCAGAGGCCCCACACAGGGACACCACACACCCAGGAGGGCCAGCCCTGGGGACTCTCCTGGGGACAGAGGGACAGGACGTGCCCGGGGGGCCAGCCCTGGGGACTCTCCTGGGGACACACAGACAGGACATGCCCGGGGGGCCAGACTGGGGTGTGCCCCTGTGTCCCCAGCCCCATCGCTCGAGTCCCGAAGCCCCTGCCCCCCCCCACCCCCCCCCGGTCAGCAGGAGCCGGGTGCGGGGCCCGTGCCCCGTCTCACCTGCCAGGGAGCTCGTGTGCCGCAGGCTGTACACGGCCGAGCTGGTGAGGCCACTCAGCATGCAGATGACGGTGTCCATGAGGTGTCCATCGCACAGCACCGAGGAGTGCGTCTCCTGCACCAGCAGCTCCGTGAACTGGCAGAAGTTGGCCCTAAACCGTTTCCAGAAGGGCCCCGGCCCCACAATGGGGTAGAAGTCATTTTGCTGGTCAGAGACAGAAGCGGGGAGGAGGGGTGAGGCTCTGTGCCGGGTCCCGGCGCACCCAGAATCTCAACACAGGCCTCTGCTCCCGGACGAGGGTCCCAGGTCACGTGACCACACCCCGGCCTGGCACTTGGGGGGGTCACACATCCACCCTGACACAGGGCGACCCCAAGTCTCCCACACCCTGCACCTGGGAGGTCACACGTCCACTCTGAGGGTGACCACACTTCCCAGTGCGGCACCAGACACTCACATATGCACACTCACCAGAGTGACCCCCGTTTTCCGAGACCCTGCACCTGGCGGGGGGCAGACGTACCCCACCACCCTGAGACCCAGAACCTGGGGCTCACACATCCACAGCCCCCGGGGTCACCCTGCCCCTCCCGCACCTGCACCTGAGAGGACTGTCCCCCGTCCCCGTGGTCAGGTCCAGAGGCTGTGCTGGGTGGACCCTCACAGCGAGACCTCGGGTCACCCTTGAAGAAGCCGTGCAGGCCCCTGTCCCAACGAGCGTCCCAGAGAAGCTGGGGCTCCTGCCTCCCAATCTGCTTCCGGCCCGTTTCAGGTGTGTCAGACACCAGGTGCTGAGCTGAGAGCTACGCCCGTGGCCTCGCGGGGGGCTCGGCCCAACCCTGCTCCCCCAGGGGCCACATGCACCCCCCCAAACAGGGCTGAAGGAGGCGGCCGGCTCTGGACTCTGCGGGAGACGCAGCCGGAGTCGAGAGGTACCGCCCGGGAAGAGACGGCAGGTGCGCCCGCAGACGAGGGCGGGACACTGCCCGCCGCCAATCAGCCTTCCTGCCGCGGTCCGTCCGCGTGCGGGCAATCAAGTCCTCAGCACCACCCGCCCCCGCCTCCCCTTTCCACATTGTGCGAATTTATCTAAATCACCTGCACGGGCTCCGCGAGACCCCGAGGGAGGGGAACCCGGAAGGGGAGTTAAGGCCAGCGGCCAGACCCTAGCAGGCAGGACGGGGCGGGCGGCGCCCAGCGCCAGAACACAAGGGGCCATGCCCGGGGCAGGTCTCCACGGTACAGTGTGGACGGAACACGGTCAGGTGTAAATGTCCCCGTGTAGACAGAAGACAGTCGGGCCTGCATGTCCCCGTGTAGACAGAAGACAGTCGGGCCTGCATGTCCCAGTGTAGACAGAACACAGTCGGGTTTTAATGTCCCCATGTAGACAGAACACAGGCCTAAATGTCCCAGTGTAGACAGAACACAGTCGGGTCTAAACGTCCCAGTGTAGACAGAAGACAGTCGGGCCTGCATGTCCCAGTGTAGACAGAACACAGTCGGGTCTAAACGTCCCCGTGTAGACAGAAGACAGTCGGACCTGCATGTCCCCGTGTAGACAGAAGACAGTCGGACCTGCATGTCCCAGTGTAGGCAGAACACAGTTGGGTTTTAATGTCCCCATGTAGACAGAACACAGTCGGGTCTAAGTGTCCCAGTGTAGACAGAACACAGTCGGGTCTAAATGTCCCCGTGTAGACAGAACACAGTCGGGTTTTAATGTCCCCATGTAGACAGAACACAGTCGGGTCTAAGTGTCCCAGTGTAGACAGAACACAGTCGGGTCTAAATGTCCCCATGTAGACAGAACACAGTCGGGTCTAAGTGTCCCAGTGTAGACAGAACACAGTCGGGTCTAAATGTCCCGGTGTAGACAGAACACAGTCGGGTCTAAATGTCCTGGTGTAGACAGAACACAGTCGGGTCTAAATGTCCCTGTGTAGACAGAACACAGTCGGGTTTTAATGTCCCCATGTAGACAGAACACAGTCGGGTCTAAATGTCCCCGTGTAGACAGAACACAGTTGGGTTTTAATGTCCCAGTGTAGACAGAACACAGTCGGGTCTAAATGTCCCCGTGCAGACAGAACACAGTTGGGTTTTAATGTCCCCATGTAGACAGAACACAGGTCTAAATGTCCCAGTGTAGACAGAACACAGTCGGGTCTAAATGTCCCCGTGTAGACAGAACACAGTTGGGTTTTAATGTCCCCATGTAGACAGAACACAGGTCTAAATGTCCCAGTGTAGACAGAACACAGTCGGGTCTGCATGTCCCGTGTAGACAGAACAGAGTCGGGTCTGCATGTCCCGTGTAGACAGAACAGAGTCGGGTCTGCATGTCCCGTGTAGACAGAACACAAGTCGGGCCTGCATGTCCCGGTGTAGACAGAACAGAGTCGGGTCTGCATGTCCCGTGTAGACAACACAGTCGGGCCTGCATGTCCCGTGTAGACAGAACACAGTCGGGTCTAAATGTCCCCGTGTAGACAGAACACAGTCGGGTTTTAATGTCCCCATGTAGACAGAACACAGGTCTAAATGTCCCAGTGTAGACAGAACACAGTCGGGTCTAAATGTCCCAGTGTAGACAGAACACAGTCGGGCCTGCGTGTCCCGGTGTAGACAGAACACAGTCGGGCCTGCGTGTCCCGTGTAGACAGAACACAGTCGGGCCTGCGTGTCCCGTGTAGACAGAACAGAGCCGGGCCTGCGTGTCCCGTGTAGACAGAACAGAGCCGGGCCTGCGTGTCCCGTGTAGACAGAACAGAGCCGGGCCTGCGTGTCCCGTGTAGACAGAACAGAGCCGGGCCTGCGTGTCCCGTGTAGACAGAACAGAGCCGGGCCTGCGTGTCCCGTGTAGACAGAACAGAGCCGGGCCTGCGTGTCCCGTGTAGACAGAACAGAGCCGGGCCTGCGTGTCCCGTGTAGACAGAACAGAGCCGGGCCTGCGTGTCCCGTGTAGACAGAACAGAGCCGGGCCTGCGTGTCCCGTGTAGACAGAACAGAGCCGGGCCTGCGTGTCCCGTGTAGACAGAACAGAGCCGGGCCTGCGTGTCCCGTGTAGACAGAACAGAGCCGGGCCTGCGTGTCCCGTGTAGACAGAACAGAGCCGGGCCTGCGTGTCCCGTGTAGACAGAACAGAGCCGGGCCTGCGTGTCCCGTGTAGACAGAACAGAGCCGGGCCTGCGTGTCCCGTGTAGACAGAACAGAGCCGGGTCTGCGTGTCCCGTGTAGACAGAACAGAGCCGGGTCTGCGTGTCCCGAGTAGACAGAACAGAGCCGGGTCTGCGTGTCCCGTGTAGACAGAACAGAGTCGGGTCTGCGTGTCCCGTGTAGACAGAACAGAGTTGGGTCTGCGTGTCCCGAGTAGGGGCACCTCGGTGGCTCAAATGGTTAAGCATCAGCCTCAGTGTCGGCTCAGGTC
The DNA here is from genome assembly GCA_030068075.1 of Paguma larvata. NCBI lineage: Eukaryota > Metazoa > Chordata > Mammalia > Carnivora > Viverridae > Paguma > Paguma larvata. The sequence goes on from JAINVK010001249.1 coordinate 222,230, forward strand.
ATGGTCTCAGCGTCGTCCTGAGTCTGGGCCCTGCACCTGCTCAGGATTCTGTCCCCGTTGCCCGTCCTCCGCTCACGCTCCCTCGCGCTCTCTCTCTCAAGGTAAAGAAAGTTACACAAATCCCATGCCGACAGAACACACTCGGGGCTAAGTGCCGCAGCGTAGACAGAACTCACTAAACGCTCTCATTTCTGCAGAACGGGTTGGTTCTCCTCACTCCCTCACACAGACACGGCCCGGCCTGAGTGTTCTCGTCTGCAGCAGAATGCGGCCGGGGGTCTGTACTCAGTGTACACGGAGCGCCGTCAGGTCACGGCCCCTTGTGGACGAGACTCGGACGCTCCCAGGACCCAGTGTGGACAGGACAGGGTCAGGACCACCGCTCGCCACCGTCAGGACACAGCAAGGCGTCAAGACACCGTGCGAGCAGGACTGTCCATCGCCCCCATCCCCAGGACCCTCGTGTGTGCCCGGGGACCCCCTACGAGGGAAGGAAGGCGTGAGCCACGCTCACGCTCAGCCCCTTCGGGCTCGCCGGGAACCGCGCAGAAACAGCCTTTCCAAACCCGGCCGAACGCGAGACGGAAGCCTTACCAGCGTCTCCGGCCACAAGATGGTCAGGATCCAGGGGTACGCCAGGAACTTCTTGTAGTACAGCCCGGTCTCCTGTGAGGACGGAGCACAGGGGGCCGCGTGACGGGAGCCGTCCCCCACCCCGCCGCAGGCCCTGGCCCCGGGGGAGCCCCCAGCAGGGACCCGCCTGCGTGGCACAGGGCACCAGGGGCCGCCGTCCATCCACCCAGGGGGCCGGGGCCCGTGGGGCGGGACGCCCGGGCAGCCGAGAGCACGCACGCCCTGTCTCGACAACGGAGTCCACGTCCAGCGTCAGGCAGGGTCCTCGGGACAGGCGGCCACACTGTGTGTCCACAGGTGGACCTGCCGCTCAGCACACGCACGTGTCTGCTCCGCAGGCGAGAGCGGGGAGAGGGCGCGGCACACGGCCGTGCCCAGCGGACACCCTGGGAGCGTGGGAGCTTCTCACGCTCGCCTTGTCCGCAAGCGCCCGTCTCGGTGCCCACCGTGGGCCCCGCGCCCCACGGCACTTCCCTGCAGACACGTCCAGGGGCCTGCAGTGGGCGGTGCCAGGTGTCCGTGACGGACACAGGCTGGGGGGCTACGGAGGCCCCCGCGGCTGCTTCTGACACCGGGGAGGGGAACGGGACTCTGATCCGGGGACGGGGGCTCGCTGAGGAAACAGGCCCAATCCCAGTGGCCACCCTGTAAGTGATTCCAGCAGATGCACATGGCACATGCCTTCAGTCACACGCATGGACGGTGCACACGCATGCACACGTGTGTACCTGCAGGAGACGCGTGCGTAACACAGGTGCATATGCACATGTGTGTGCGTTCACTCCTGTGCACCTTGCATGCACACACATGTACGTGCACACACGCAGTAACACATCCATATATGTGCACGTGTGTTCGCTCACATGCGTGCACATGCATGTATCTGCATGTACAGACAGTAAGACACCCATATGTTCACACATGTATTCACTGACACGCACGCACATACCTGCACGCATGTGTGCACCGGGACAGTCTGTGCACGCACACGTGTGCATTCGCTGGCTCACACACACATGCACCTGCACACATACACGTGCGATGACACACTCGTGTTTGCACACGTACACGTGCATCTGCTCGCTCGTTCATGCGTACAGCACACACACAGGTACCTGCACACACGGACACACAGCAATGCTCGCGTTTGCACACGTACATGTGCGTTGGCTCACGCACGCGCACAGCACACACACGTACACGCAGTGCACACGTGGGGCATGACGGGAACGCGGCAGAGAGCAAATTGCTGGACGCAGGTCAAATTTACGAGTTCTCCGCGTTTTCTCAGGTTTGACGTTTTTTAAAAAAAGGCAAAGAAAAAAGTGCACGCTCGGTGACTAGGTGCACGGGACTTGGGAAGGTATTTTAGGACGACCCTAAGGGGCGAGAAAGAAGTGGACATTGCATCTGCCTCTCCACGATGAGTCGGTCAGCAAACCGCGGTCTAGGACACGGCAGGGTTGTGCCTCGGCCTCGAGGCTGAGGGAGCGCGTTCTGCACCTGCTCCTGCGTGCGTGGACCTCGGTGCGACCACGGCGCCCGGGCTGTGCCCGCCCACCCGCCTGACGAAGCTGTGCGCAGGGGGGACTCGGGGCCGGGGGGGGACGCGCCCATGGCCCCGGGCTCGCGGAGGGCGTGGCCCCGCCGCACCTGGTCGAAGTTCTCGGTCATCTTGTGCACCACGCCGTTGCCTTGGTTGGTCTGGTACAGCTCGGCCGTCACCATCCCTGGGACAGAGACAAGGAGCGGTCCACCCCGTCCGCCGCCTCCTCCGGGGCCGGCGTGGGCAGGTGGGCGGGGCCGCGACGCCTCTTCCCCACGCTCCCCAGTGAAGCAAGAGCACCTCCTTCCCAGAGCAGCCTCCGGTGTCCCGGCCCCGGCCCGCCCAGCGTCTCGGGACCGCAGGGACGGCCAGGCCCCGGGTGGCAGGGACGTCCCCGAGGCCCAGGCTCACCCTCGCAGCCGCAGCACTGCACAAAGAAGCTGATGAGGTCCAGCAGGGCCAGCTCCCGGTCCTGCTTGTAGGCCTGCACCCACTCCTCCACGGCCGTCTGCGGGCGGGGCCAGAGGGGGCACACGTGGGCGAGGGCGCACAGGCCACGGGCAGCCGCGGGGACGCGGGAGTCACCGTGTGTGTGCGACAGGCCAGCCGCGGAGGCATGGGAGTGACCGTGTGTGTGCGACAGGCCAGCCTTGGGGACACGGGAATGACCGTGTGTGTGTTACAGGCCAGCCGTGGGGACACGGGAGTGACCGTGGGACGGGCCAGGAGTGACCACTCGTGTATGTGACCAGTGTGTGACGGGCAGTGGTAACTACATGTGTGATCACGCGTGTGACAGTAGCAGTGGGCACGCGTCAGGGGCGTGTGCAGGCGCAGACAGGGCAGACAGGGCTGTGGTGGGACCTCCCTGACCGTGGGGCCATGGCCCTGAGCAACGTGTGTGTGCGACAGGCCAGCCTTGGGGACACGGGAGTGACCGTGTGTGTGCGACAGGCCAGCCATGGGGACACGGGAGTGACCGTGTGTGTGCGACAGGCCAGCCATGGGGACGCGGGAGTGACCGTGTGTGACAGGCCAGCCGAGGGGGCACAGGAGTGACTGTGTGATGGGCCAGGAGTGACCACTCGTGTATGTGACCATGTGTGACGGTCAGTAGTAAGTACACGTGTGACCATGGGTGTGACAGTAGTGGTGGGCACGCGTGATCGGCTGTGTGACGGGCAGCAGTGGGTGCGTCAGGGGCGTGTGCAGCCGCAGACAGGGCAGACAGGGCTGTGGTGGGACCTCCCTGACCTCGGGGCACCAGCCCTGCATGGCCCCGAGCAACGTGTGTCCCACCCGCGTCCCCTGCCCCTGCGGTGTCCCGCCCGCATCCCTTGCGTCCCCTGCAGTGTCCCACCCGCGTCCCCTGCCCCTGCGGTGTCCCTCGCGTCCCCTGCGTCCCCTGCGGGGGCGGTACCTGCACAGAGTTCTTCCCCAGGGCGACCATCTCAAACAGGGTCACCTCCGTGGTGACGGCCACCTTCCTCTTGCGGTACCTCCGCGGGGGCCACCCGCGCTGGCCGCTGGCCTCCTGACCCCCCGAGGGCACTCCCTGCATCTGAAAGCAAAGGGCGGGGCGTGACAGGGCCACACCGCACACTCACTCCCGTGTCCGGGCAAGGTGACGAGGGCGTGGCATCGCGGGAGGCAGCCCTGGGCGGGAACGTGGGCACACACGGCTGGGAGGGAGGCCTGGAAATTCAGCAGACGCCCGGCCACGCCCGCGGGGTGCCCACCTGTCACCACTCGGTTTCATACCAAGTCCGCTCGGCTCCTCGTGGCCTGTGCTGCCCCCCCTCCCCCCGCAGGGGGTCCAGGACTGCCCGAGACCCTGGGCAGGGAGGGGGCTTCAGGCACTGGAGACACCCCAGACCCCCAGGCGGGGGCATCAATGCCAGGGAGCAGGGGGGGGACACGGAGCCTGAGGAGGGGAGCAGGGGGGACCCCGTGTCGCAGGACAGGGGGGGTGGGGACCTGTGTCTAGAGAATGGGGGAGAGGACGCCGTCTCCGTGGTCGGGGGAGGGGACTCCGTGTCCGTGGTCGGGGGAGGGGACGCGGTGTCCGAGGACACAGGAGCAGCCGCCACCTCCGGGCACCGACACTGGAAGCACACGGGTCCTGCGGGGCCCTGGCGGGGTGTGCTTAGCTGGGCAGGCCGTGCAGACGTGGCAGCGCCGGGACCCAGGCCACAGCCGGCAGCACCCGGCCGAGCTCAGAGGAGTGCGCTGCCCCCCCCCCCCCCCCCCGGCCCGCCCGGCCCTCCCAGCGGTGCTCGGCGCCGGCGCGGGCTCCTCCTCCGGGACCTCACCTCCAGGAAGGTCAGCATGGAGATGAACTGGCCAGCCTCGTTCCTGAACCTCCTCCCCGTGCGCCGCCCCGCCGCTGGGATCCAGGCCGGCCGCCGTCCTGGCTCCCCGAGGCTCCTCCCGGCACCTGCGGCCAGACGCGGATGTGAAGAGCCAGGAAACGGGGTGACGTGGCGGCCAGCTTAAGGAGAGGACCCTTCACCGTGGGGCCAAGGAGGCACAAGCAGGAAGTGTCCGCTGGACTACCCATCAGCACCAGGGGCCCCCGGGAGACGAGGGCGGCCGCCCCTGTCGCCCACCGCCGCCGCCCCGGCCAGGGTCTCTGACGGTCGTCGGGCCCTCAGCCGGGCACCCGTACACCGGCCTCCGTGGCCGCGAACCGTCGGTGTCCTGGGGACAGCAGGCCGTCCTGAGCCCCGTCCTCAGGGCTGCCTCTCAGCTCTGTGGGGTTCCCATCGCCCCACTGGCCAGAGCCCAGGATGGACGTGGGGAGCTCAGGCCAGGGACCAGCTAGGTCAGGGGAGGGAAGCCCCACGGGACAGACGAGGCAGCCCGCCCCGTCCTTCGGGAGGGGTGGGCCCGGTGGCCCAGCAGAGGAGAGATGGGACCAGCACGGCCTCGAGGGTGACAGGGACGGCAGCCCAGAACCAGGGTCACATTTGCCGACAGCGGAACTCAGGAGTCCCTCGTGGCACATCCGCCCATCGCGCGTGGCTTTCCCTAGTGGACTAGTCCACGGGGACCAGTGTGGACGCACTGACAGAGTGA